>CAUYLG010027072.1:0-36902 GCA_963573385.1 Cacajao melanocephalus
TAATGAATTTCTTAATATTAAAAACAAAGTAGGAATGGGCCTGGGGGCTCACGCCTGTAATCGCAGTATTTGTGGAGGCCGAGGCGGGCAGATCACCTGAGGTCAGGAGTTTGAGACCAGCCAGGCCAACATAGTGAAACCTCATCTCTACTAAAATTAGCCGGACATGGTGGCGCTCGCCTGTAATCCTAGCTACTTGGGAGGCTTAGGCAGGAGAATCGCTTGAACCCAGGAGGTGGAACTTGCAGTCAGCTGAGATCACGCCACTGTACTCTGTCTAAAAAAAAAAAAAAAAAAAAAGCCAGAGTCTTAAGGAAAGGATTTCTCAGTTTTTCCTAATGTTATTTTTAGGAAACTACTCTCCGATCAAAAGAACTAAAACTCCTAATAAGTACTCAAAAAAATGTCCAAAGTTGAGGATACCTTCCTTGAAGTGAAGCATAAGACCTTATGTAAAGGAAGACATTAGGTAAATGAAGTGGTCCTAGAGAAAAAGGCAAGGAAGGTTGTCATTCTAGGGGCTGAGGAGGAAGGTGAAACAATGTTTCTCATGTTTACTATACGGGGAAATAGCCTGTGCTACAGGTAGTCACCTGCATCACAAGGTTCTCCATGCTGGTGGGGCCCCCACGTCACTCATGACTGCAGTGAATATTTTCTGAGCAGATTTGAATACGTGGTCTGACAAGTACTTATGGGGCATACATACTTAACATCACAATCTTGTTATAAGATTCAGAACGTTTCTTCGTTTTACTTCAATACTTGCATATTTGATTTTTTTTTTCCTGGACGTAATTGATCTGGGAAGATGAATATTAAGTGAGGCTCTGGTCAAAGAAGGGAAACCAAGTATTCCTTATTTAGAAGAAACAGGCAGGCCTGGTGTGGTGGCTCAGGCCTGTAATCCTGGGACTTTGGGAGGCTGAGGTGGGTTGAGGCCAGGAGTTCCAGACCAGCCTGGCCAACATGGTGAAACCTTGTCTCTACGATAAATACAAAAATTAGCTGGGTGTCGTGGCTCACGCCTGTAATCCCAGCATCTTGGGAGGCTGAGGCAGGCAGATCATAAGGCCAGAAGTTTGAGACCAGCCTGACCAACATGGTGAAAACCCGTCTCTACTAAAAATACAAAAATTAGCCGGACATGGTGGAGTGCTTCTGTAATACCAGCTACTCAGGAGGCTGAGGCAGGAAAATCAAGTGAACCTGGGAGGCAGAGGTTGCAGTGAGCTGAGATTGTGCCACTGCACTCCAGCCTGGATGGCAGCGAGACTCCATCTCAAATTAAAAAAAAAAAAATAAAAGCCAGGCATTGTAGCACACACCTGTAATCTTGGCTACTCAAGAGGCTGAGGCACAAAAATTGCTTGAGCCTAGGATGCAGAGATTGCAGTGAGCTGAGACTGTGTCACTGCACTCCTTGGCGACAGGTGAGACTCTGCTAAAAAAGAAAAGTGGGAAAGTAGTGATGCCATGTTACCTAGTCTAGAGGAAAAAAACAAAACAATACCATAGTTAACATAAAATAGCTCAGAGAGACCCCACCGTAAGCCTTGGATGAAGGTGTGTTGAGAAGTGGAAAACTGTCTTGATGTTTATGGGGAGGCTCATGACTTCCAGGGGAGGAGAGTAGTCAGGGGCCACGGGGTGAGTTAGGTGACATCCCTGCTGGATGTTGGCATTCTTAAAGGCAGGAGCTGTCATTTATCTTCTTTCCAACTGCTGATTGTTTTTGGTGCTGTGTTAGGTGCTACTTGGTCTACAGGGATACAGGAATTAATGCCAAATAGACATTTGAGAAGCATTTTTTTAACTTATTTTTTAAGGTAGCATTTCACTCTTGTTGCCCAGGCTGGAGTGCAATGGCATGATCTCAGCTCACTGCAACCTCCATCTCCTGGGTTCAAGCTATTCTCCTGCCTCAGCCTCCCAAGTAGCTGGGATTATAGGTGTGTGCCACCACACCCGGCTAATTTCTGTATTTTTAGTAAAGATGGAGTTTCTCCGTTTTTAACAGGCTGGTCTCGAACTCCTGACTTCAGGTGAGCCACCCACTTCGGCTTCCCAGAATGCTGGGATTACAGCCGTGCCTGGCTGAGAATCATTTTAAGTGTAATTGAAAAGTGAAAAGCTAACACCATGAGTTGCCCTTTTTTTTTTTGAAATGGAGTCTGTTGCCCAGGCTGGAGTGCAGTGGCACGATCTTGGCTCTCACTGCAACCTCCGCCCCCCGGGTTCAAGTGATTCTCCTGCCTCAGCCTCCTGAGTAGCTGGGATTATAGGCATGCATCACCACACCTGGCTAATTTTTGTATTTTTAGTAGAGACGGGGTTTCACCGTGTTAGGCTGGTCTTGAACTCCTGACCTCGTGATCCACCCGAGATGCTTTAACTCAACAGAAGAAAACATCTGTAGAAACAGTGGTGTTGATATTATCCATGAGCTGAGCAAGAAGTAATGGGAGTCAGAGATGTTAAATATTAGCAATAACCAATTTAAAGATTGCCTCTTAGCCAGACAGCTTGGAGTTCTAAATAAATAGCAGATAAACTGCACGTTCTCGGTAGGTGCCTTTCTTCTCTGTGGCCTTACTTTGAGCACTTGGCCAGTAAGTAGCTGACAGTAGGCATTATGTGCTGGGCACTGAATTAACCAATTTTAATCTTCACTACAGTCCCATGTCCCCACTTTACAGATAAGGCAATGGTGGTACAGAGAGGTGAAGTAGCTTGTCTAGGGTCATGCAGCTGGAAAGTGTTAATGTCTACTCTTAATAATTCCATTACTTAATTATTTTGTTAGTCTAACAGAAAACTTCCCCAAGGCCAGGTGCAGTGGCTCACGCCTGTAATCTCAGCACTTTGGGAGGCCGAGGCGGGCAGATCACGAGGTCAGGAGATGGAGACCATCCTGGCTAACACAGTGAAACCTCTTCTCTACTAAAAATACAGAAAATTAGCCAGCCATGGTGGCACACGCCTGTAGTCCCAGCTACTTGGGAGGTTGAGGCAGGAGAATTGCTTGAACCTGGGAAGTGGAGGTTGCAGTGAGCCAAGATAGTGCCACTGCACTCTAGCCTGAGTGACAGAGCAAGACCGCGTCACAAAAAAAAAAAAAACAACCTCCCCCCAAAGGGTTGTTTCTGTTTCTTTGAGTTATTATCATTTAGTTTCAGCATGCCTCTAAAAAGTTTGACAGTTAAGCCAATAGAAACTGGATCCTCCCGAGGTCTGGAAGTAATGTATGGTTATGAGTGATGAATGAACTTCTTTGGGGAAGTTATTAGTAAAGTTCTATTTTAAAGAACTGTAGGTGCTAGAGTTCTTCATGCATGGCTGCTCTGGGGTGGGGCAAACTTTACATCATCAGAAGGAATCTGGTGATGGGTGTGCAGAGGGAATACCAGAGTTCCCTACAACTGATGTGTATGAATGGTGTATGAGGCAAGCATTTCTGACCCCACCCTGCTCCCTCCATGTTTACCCCATGTTCTTTGCGCTGTGATGCCTGGACTTTTGTCCAGTGCTTCTATAGTTTTTCTGGATGTGATTATCTTAAAGGTCATCATGCCCTTTATTGGTTGATTGACAGAGACTCTTGGCTCTTACTGTCCAGGCTGGAGTGCTAGTGGCACGATCACAGCTCACTGAAGCCTTGACTTACCAGGCTCAAGTGGATCTTCTATCTCAGCCTCCTGAGTAGCTGGGACTACAGGTGTGCACTACCACACCTGGGCATTTTTTTTCCTTTTGTATTTTTTGTAGTTTTTTTGAGATGGAGTCTCTGTCGCCTGGACTGGAGTGCAGTGGCGCGATCTTGGTTCACTGCAACCTCCGCCTCCCGGGTTCAAGCAATTGTTGTGCCTTAGCATCCCAAGTAGCTGGGATTACAGGTGCCCACCACCATGTCTGGCTAACTTTGGTATTTTTAGTAGAGACAGGGTTTCACCATGTTGGCTAGGCTGGTCTCAAACTCCTGACCTCAGGTGATCTGCCCACCTTGGCCTCCCAAAGTGCTGGGATTACAAGAGTGAGCCGGTGCACCTGGCTAAAAGTTTTAAATTTTAATGAAGTTCAACGTATTCATTTCTGTCAATCTCATTTTGTGAATAGTAGTTTTGGTATCCTGTCTAAAACTTTTTGCCTAAATCAGTTATGAAGGTTTTCTCTTGTTGTCTTAAACCTGTGGTGTGTTTTGAATTAATTTTTATGTAATGTATGATTCACAGGTTGAGGTTTTATTTTTTGCATGTAAATCTCTCATTTTAACACCATAAATTGAAAATACTATTCCTGCCAGGCGTGGTGGCTCACGCCTGAATCTCGGCACTTTGGGAGGCTGAGGTGGGCAGATCACCTGAGATCAGGAGTTTGAGACCAGCCTGGCCAACATGGTGAAACCCCATCTCTACTAAAAATATAAAAATTAGCTGGGTATGGTGGTAAGCGTCTGTAATCCCAGCTACTTGGGAGGCTGAGGTAGGAGAATGGCATAAACCTGGGAGGCGGAGGTTGCAGTGAGCCTAGATCGCGCCACCGCACTCAAGCCAGGGCGACAAGAGTGAGATTTTGTCTCAAAAAAAAAAGAAAAAAAAAAAAGAAAATGAAAATACTGTTTCTTTTCCATTGAATTGCCTTCACACTTTTGTTACAAATCAATTGACCATATTTATGTGGGTCTGTTTCTGAACTCTCTTCTCCCATTGATTTATATGTCTGTCCCTTTGCTACTACACTTCATTGGTTACTGTGGCTTTATATTGTAAGTCTTAACATTGAATAGTATTATTCTTTCAACTTTATTCTTTTTCAGAATTGTAGCTATTATAGTTACTTTGCTTTTCCGTATGTATTTTAGAACCAGTAAGTCTATACACAAAAATTCTGCTGGGATTTGATTGGAATTGAAATAAGCTAACAAAAAAAACCCTTTTGGAATAATTACCAACTTTACCAAGTTGTCTTTGTATGACTGGCGTATTTCACTTAGCATACTGTTCTGCCATGTTGTAGCACAGGGGTCCTTAACCCCCAGGCCTCAGACTGGTACCCATCTGTGGCCTGTTAGGAACTGGGCTGTATAGTAGGAGGTGAGTGGTAAATGAGCGAGCGTTACTACCTGAGCTTCGCCTCCTGGCAGATCATTGGTGGCATTAGAGTCTCATAGGAGTGTGTACTCTATTGTGAACTGTGCACATTGAGGGATCTAGGTTGCTCCCTCCTTAGGAGAATGTAATGCCTGATGATCTGAGATGGAACACTTTCATTCTGAAACCATCCTCCCAATCCCACTCTGTTACTGTGGAAAAATTGTCTTCCATCAAAGCAGTCCCCGGTGGGAAGAACTTGGAGAACTGCTGTTAAAGCACGTGTCAGAATTTTCTTTTGAGAGCTAAGTAGTATTCCTTCATATACATGTCCTACATTTTGTTTATTCTTCTGTTCATGGACATACGAGTTGTTTCTACCTTTTGGCAATTGTGATCAATGCTACTGTGAATGTAGGTAAACAAATACCTCTTTGAGACTCTGCTTTAAATTCTTTTGGGTATGTACCTAGAAGTGGCATTGCTGGATGTTATAGCAATTCTTTTCCTCTCCTTGAATAAACCAGTGAAAAAGATGTTACAGCAACTATGTTTTTGATTATTTGAGGAATTGCCGTACTGTTTCCATAGCAGCTATACTGTTTTACATTTCTACTAGCAGTGCCCAAGTGTGTTCTCATTTCTCCATGTCCACTCCAACACTTGTTATTTTCTATTTTGTTTTGTTTTTTCTAAATAGTAATTTTTTTTTTTTTTTTTTTTTTGATATGTATTTTAACAC
This sequence comes from Cacajao melanocephalus, assembly GCA_963573385.1. Classification (NCBI taxonomy): domain Eukaryota; kingdom Metazoa; phylum Chordata; class Mammalia; order Primates; family Pitheciidae; genus Cacajao; species Cacajao melanocephalus. The sequence continues at coordinate 5,833 of CAUYLG010027072.1, forward strand.
ATTTTTCCCAGGCTGGAGTGCAATGGCATGATGTCGGCTCACTGCAACCTCTGCCTTCGGGATTCAATCAATTCTCCTTCCTCAGCCTTCTTCTGAGTAGCTGGGATTACAGGCATAAGCCACCACTCCCGGCTAATATTTTATTTTTAGTAGAGATGGGGTTTCTCCATGTTGGTCAGGCTGGTCTTGAACTCCCGACCTCAGGTGATCTGCCCACCTCAGCCTCCCAAAGTGCTGGGATTATAGGCGTGAGCCACAGCGCCCGGCCAGTAAATATTATTTTTAAAATTTTGACTTCCACTTGTTTTTAGTATGTAGAAATATATTTAATTTTTGTTTGTTGACCTTATATTCTTTGACATTGCTAAACTTACTAGTTGTGAATGTTTTTTTTTCTTTTTAAAGAGATTGCTTGGAATTTTCTACTTAGTTATGTATTGCAAATGGGCATTGTTTTATTTCTTCCTTTACAAGCTGTATGCCTTTTCTTTTATTGCTGTAATATACTGCCTAGGACCTCCAATGAGGGTCGACATCCTTACCCTTCCTCAATTTTTGTGAGAAAACATTGTCTTTCATCATTACATAAAATGTTAGCTGTTAGTTTTTCGTACATACTCTTTATCAGGTTGCAGACATTGCCTTCTGTTTCTAGTTTGTTGACAGTCTATATGATTGAATGTTGGATTGTTTCATATGCTTTTTCTGCATAAATTGATATTACCATCTAGTTTTTAGGCTGTAAATGATGAATTAAATTGACATTTCCCCTGCAAATATTGAACCAACACTGCATTCCTATAATAAACACTACTTTATTGTGGTATTTTACTCTTTTAAGATACTGCTTGGCTCAATATGCTAACATTTTTGTTGAGGACTTATTGTGTCTCCGCTCATGAGGGTTATTGGTCTGTAGTTTTATTTTTTTTGTATTGCCATAGATTTTGTTACAAGGGTAACGCAGCCTTAAAATGTGTTTGGAAAACATGCTTATGTTTTCTAGAAGTGATTGTGCTGAATTGGCGTTATTTCTTTAAGTGTTCGATAGAATTCATCTATGAAACCACTTGACCAATTTCAGAATTTTTTTTTTTTTTTTTTAAAGCTCACATTCAGTATCTTCAGTAGTTAACGGTATTCTTCAGGTTATCTATTTCATCTTGGGTAGTTTGTAGTATTCAAAGAAGTGGTTCATTTCATCCAAGTTGTTGATTTTCTTTTTTAAAAATAACTTTACATCATTGTGGACAAGTTGCATAAGGTTTCGTAGTATTCCTTTATCATCCTTTAATGTCTGCGGGGTCTCTAGTGACATCTCCACTTTTAAAATTCTGATACTAGTAATTTTTGTGTTCTCTCTCACTCTCTTAAAATCTTCATCAGTCTTACAGAGGTTTATCCATTTTTTTGATTTCTAATAACTTCGTGATGTTGAAGCTAAATGAGCTCTTCTGTCTCTGTGATTTGATTAGTACTTTGTTTCCCTGAGGCTTTCCTTTTTGATGCTCCAATCAGAAAAGCTAGGGCCTTAGATACCTTGCATGGTTATGCACTTCCTGTAACTGTATACATGTCCAGGGCTAACGAGAGGCGAACAGAAGAGAAAAAAGTAAACAGGTTCAACCCATCCCCTTGGAACTATAGCTTCTTCCCTCTGTCGGTGTTTTAGGTCAGTGGTCCCCAGCCTTTCTGGCACCAGGGACTGGTTTTGTAGAAGACAGTTTTTCCATGGTCAGTGAAGGGGGGTGGTTTTGGGATAGAAACTGTTCTACCTCCGCTTATCAGGCATTGGTTAGAATGTCATTAAGGAGTAGGCAACCTAGATCCCCCATGTGTGCAGTTCACAATAGGGTACGCATACCTATGAAAATCTAATGACACCGCTGCTGATCTGATGGGAGGCGGGGCTCAGGCAGTAATGCCCGCTCCACCTCCTCTCACCTCCTCCTGTGCGGTCTGGTTCCTAATAGGCCACTGACCAGTACCGGTCTTGGACCTGGGGAATTGGGGATCCTTGTTTTTGGTTCCCCTTTCTTGCTTCTCCAGCCAGAACTAGAAATCTTCTCCTAAGATGTGTCTGCGTCCACTAACAACTTCCAAGTTTTTGCTGCTGAGTCTAGGCTAGGGTATGGCAAAGGGAAAGAAAGAAGCAAATAAATCACTTCAGCTTCTGTAGTACTACAGAGTTCCCAGTCTGTCTGCTGTCTTTACTTTGAGTCTTCAAATAGCCGTTTCATACATTCTGTCCAGATTTTGTAACTGCTTTCAGTGGGAGAAACAAGGTGGAATGTGCTTATTGAAATTTGTCTGGATCTAGAACATAGAACTAAAGTTTAAGTTGTTTCTTTGAAAATTGTTTTCTGGTGCCTTCTAAATTTCAAAAGAGGTGAGTTTGGATATTTTATTTCTCAAGAACAGAATAACTACTCATAAATAATTTACTTTCAAATTTACTTTTTACTTGTAGATAACCTTCGGTTGAATTAAGACTGAATAGGACTTTACTACCTTAAAAGAAAGGTGTATTCAGTTTTTCCATGTGATTCAGCACTAGAGATGTGTATGCAGTACCTGTCATTTTAAATTTAAGTCTGTTAAAACCTTTACTTGTTCTTTTCCTATCTTTCTACCTCCAGTTTTAATGAACAAAATATACAAGGTTAAGACTGGGCGGGGGCAAAGTCTCTTCGTAGGGGTTTAGAACAGTAAATCAGTTGGAAATTACAGGGCACTATTAATGCTGTTTCTAATTTTATTATCAGCAACCAGAAAAGCAAGGGTTGTGTCAGTACTAAGGGCATTTTCCCCTTTTGTATTTTTGCTTTCCTGAATGGCCTACTTTGTCTTATTCAAAACACAATACTGCTATTCAGTAATTACTATTCAGTATTTCCATGTGGGGACGACAAAGGCTGTACTTCACTGTGGTCTTCCCTAGATGTCTAGTATTGTATATATTCACAGAGAGCTTTGTTTAGTTTTTTATTCCAATCTGGGAGACAAAGGAGGTGCTCAGTAAGTTAAGTGTTGGTTGAATTGAGGTTGTATGATGCTTTTCAGACCTTGACCATCAATCCGCATAGGGATTTCTGTGTTCATCTTGCTGGATTTTTTTTCTTGGTTTAATGTTTTGTTTTTGTGTTCACCACCCGTAGACTATCACATGTCCAGGTATATATACAAAGATTGAAATTATTTAATTTGCTTACTCTGGCTGATGGTAATGACTGTGATATTTCAGATTTCTTTTTAAAAGAAGTCTTGTATTTGATTTGTCTTTAACTCATTATGCCTACTATCATATTCTTAGCTCATTTCCTTCTCTTTGGTACTCTGCCGTTGGGTTTTAGATTAACTTAATGTCATACAGGTGGGTTGTGCTGATCATGGTCAGGGAAATATGCGAACCTCTTTTTTTCTCCCGTTAGATTTTTTTGAGACGGTATCACTTTGTCACCCAGGCTGGAGTGAGGTGGCACTATCACGACTCATTGCAGCCTCAAACTCGTCCTGGGCTCAAGCAATCCTCCTGCCTCAGCCTCCCTAGTAGCTAAGACTACAGGCACACACCACCATGCCCCATTAATTAAAAAAATTTTTTTTTCGGTATGGACAGGGGTCTTGCTACATTACCCAGGCTGGTCTCGCACTCACGGGCTCAAGTGATCCTCCTGCCTTGACCTCCCAAAGTGTTGGGATTACAGTTGGGAGCCACCATGCCTGCCCAAATAAATACCTCTCTAGTTGGAGTCTTGTCCTTGTTTTATTCTTAGAGCCAGCCCTAGATACAGGAAGGGGCTAGCACTATTCTTATTTTAAAAAACAACAAAAAAGTAATTGAGAAATGGAAAAACTTGCCAAGGTTGCAGCTAACATTGGCTGAATGGGATTTAAACTAGGCAGAGCCTCCTTTCTTAGCTGCTACTGCTTACAAACTGTATATAGTTCTGTCATCTCAAACATGGAAATAAGGATGACTTCTAATATCTCATGCAAATTCGCTTATGCATTTATGACTGTTAGCACCAATTTCATCAATGTTTTTATTGAGATCTATAATTTCCTCCTACGTAATGTCCCAATTACAATCCTTAAGTGAAATTCACAGAAAATATAACCCACTTATATATACAAAATTTAAAAATCAATATAATGCCCTAGTAATACTGGAAAGGAGACATAAAAGAGAAATCACTGATACAAAAAAAATTCAGTACATAAATACTTGGGCATGATCAGAGTTTAGACATAATGAAATAGCCAAGTGCTTGTGCCATGTGTAGAATAATCCTCAGTGGATCAATACTGGTGTTGAGACAGGAATAATATAGAGGCAATGCAAACTTGTGTCCTCTCAGTTTGGTGGTTTTCTACAGTGAAAAGCAGGGCAAAATATAATAGTATTTTGATTTACATGATACAGTTTTGGAAGATAAAGTATATATGAAAGCTGAGCAGTAAATACTTTGTCAGTTTATAGGGCCTGATAAATGGGTTTCCCCTGCATCTGATGATAGAGCGCCTTTAAAGGCCATGCAGGACATGAGACTACTTCTCTTTATCGTGTGAAGCTGTACTGCACATTTCAGGATGTGCGACGTATCTGGTCACGCATCAAACATTAGTGAAGAACCCCTTTCCTAACTGCAAAAGATCTACAGATTTCTGAAACCACTCCCTTAATGGGTGAAGGGTTCTCCATTGAGAATTACTGTTCTAAATCATTCCTTCCTCAGCTGTGTTGAAGGACCAGTTGTTTTTAAATTTCTAATTGATCACTGACTTTTTTGTAAAGTACAATGAAAATAAATTATTACAGTGGAATTTTAAAGGCAGCCAAAAGCTGATTATTATTATTAGATTCGCCAGACATAAAATTCTTATCAATCTGCTATAAAAATTTGTAACTGCTTAATCTCCACTTCTAAGTCTGTCTTGTCATCATATGGTCTCTAGGTTCATTCATTTCACTCTGCTTTCTCTCCTTGCAGACATCCAAAATGATGGTGTGTTTCTAAAATAATTTGCCATGGGAGGTTTAAGTTCCCCTTTTCTTGGCCAAATGCTCAAATGTTCTACTCCCATCACCTCCTTTGTTTTGCATAAACACGCCTTTCTGTAAAAATTATCTTTTCATGATAGAAATGAACTTAACTGCCTTTACCATCAGCTGTCTTTCTATCCATGATAGAAATTTGCAATTTAGTTTAACAGACATAACTCAAGTTATTTTTTTTCTCCCCCTTTTTTTTTGAGACAGAGTTTTATTCTTGTCGTCCAGGCTGTAGTGCAGTGGTATGATCTCTGCTCGCTGCAACCTCCGCCTCCCAGGTTTAAGCAATTCTCCTGCCTCAGCCTCCTGAGTAGCTGGGATTACAGGCATGTGCCAGCGCACCTGGCTAATTTTTGTGTTTTTTTTTTAGTAGAGATGGAGTTTCACCATGTTGGCCAGGCTGATCTCAAACTCCTGACCTCAGGTGATCTGCCCATCTCGGCCTCCCTCAAGTTTTTTATTCTTCTTAGCTTTATATGCTTATGGATAGGAAGTCACGAAGTAAAACAATGTGCAAAAGTTCTCCAAAGTATATATTACTTTTGCTAATCACATACAGGTAAATTCATCTAAGATGATCTGATTTCTAATGCAACTCTAAAAGCCTAAAAATATCTCTGAGCTATGTATTAAGCAGGTGGTTTTGGACTTAGACTACATTTTTCTTTGTTTCTGAGGCAGTCTTGTTCTGTTGCCCAGTCTAGTGGCGCAGTCTCAGCACACTGCAGTCTCCTGTGTTCCAGCGATTCGCCTGCCTCAGCCTCTTGAGTAGCTGGGACTTCAGGCGCATGCCACCATGCCTGGCTAATTTTCGTATTTTTAGTAGAGGTGGGATTTTGCCACGTTGGCCAGGCTGGTCTTGAATTCCTGACCTCAGGACTTCAGTTGATCCACCCATCTTGGCCAACCAAATTGCCTGAATTACAGGTTTTACAGGCCTAAGCCACCATGCCCAGCCTATACTGCATTTTGCTTCATGCCACTACAGTGACTTTTTTTTTTTTTTTTTTTTTTTTTTGAGATGAGTCTTGTTTTGTCAACCAGGCTGGAGTGCAGTGGTGCAATCTCGGCTCACTGCAACCTTCACCTCCTTGATTCAAGCAATTCTTCTGCCTCAGCCTGTCGAGTAGCTGGGATTACAGGTACCTGCCACCATGCCCAGGTAATTTTTGTATTTTAGTAGAGACAGGGTTTCACCATGATGGCCAGGCTGGTTTTGTACTCCTGACCTTGGGCGATCAATCCACCTAGGCCTCTCAAAGTGCTGGGATTTTAGGCGTGAGCCACCACACCCGGCCTAGCAGTGACTTTTCAAAGCTTAATTTTGGAAGACTTCCTGCTGTAGTTTTGTGTCTCTTTTCTTTTTCTTTTTCTTTTTTTTTTTTTTTTTTTTGATACAGTCTCACTCTGTCACCCTGGCTGGAGTGCAGTGGTGTGGTCTTGGCTCACTGCAGCTTCCACCTCCCAGGTTCAAGTGATTTTCCTGAGTAAGCCTCCCAAGTAGCTGGGACTACAGGCATGGGCCACCATGCACAGCTGATTATTGTATTTTTAGTAAAGACAGGGTTTCACCATGTTGGCCAGGATGGTCTCTGTCTCTTTACCTTGTGATCCACCCGCCTCTGCCTCCTAAAGTGCTGGGATCACAGGCATAAGCCACCGCGCCCAGCCCCTGCTGTAGTTTTCATAGTTTTCATACTGTGAGTTTGAATGATGAAAGACAATTCCTGTAACAAGGCGGGAAGGGTCCTGGATTATCAGACTCGTGGCAGTTCATACTGGTGATGCTGATGGTGAACTCCCTCACAGGGGGCCTGCAACTGTTTCTCTGGTGGGTTTGTGTAAAGGCAAGTACTGCTGGGAAGGGGTCCTGCTGTTCGGCCACAGTGACCGAATTGTAAATATGATTGGTGTCTTTACTTTTGGTTATTCTGTATCAGCAGAAAAATTAGTTTTTAAATGGAGACCATTTCTTCAATCATGGTTTAAAAATCAGAGCTTTGGGCTGGGTGTGGTGGCTCACACCTGTAATCCCAGAACTTTGGGAGGCTGAGGTGGGCAGGTCACTTGAGGTCGGGAGTTTGAGACCAGCCTGGGCAACATGGTGAAATCCCCGTCTACTGAAAAGACAAAAATTAGCCTGGTGTTGTTAAATGTAAATTTTTGGTGCCGCAAAAGAAGTAGCACTCAAATACAAGTTTCCTCAGCAAGGCAATTTACTGCTACTATTTTGTTTTTTTTTTGAGACAGAGTTTTGTTCTTGTTGCTCAGGCTGGAGTGCAATGGCATGATCTCTGTTCATTGCAACCTCCGCCTCCCAGGTTTTTGTCAGGCTCCCGAGTGGCTGGGATTACAGACATGTACCACTTCACCCGGCTAATTGTGTATTTTTAGTAGAGATGAGGTTTCTTCATGTTGATCAGGCTGGTCTTGAACTCCCGACCTCAGGTGATCCACCCACCTCAGCCTCCCAAAGTGTTGGGATTATAGGCGTGAGCCACTGCATCCGGCAGCAATTTACTTCTATAGAAGGGTGCATCTCACATACGGAGCAATTGTAAGCACACACCTGGACAAGGGAGGGGAAGGATTTCTTATTCCTGATGCAGGTAGACTCTACTGCTGTGTCATTGCTCTATTGGCTATGGTTAGACCGCACAGTCTAAGGTAATTCCAACTGGCTGTTTAAAAGAGAGCAATGGTATGAGCTGGATTGCAGGGTAGGTAGTTTGTGGGATGGACAGTTACAGGACAGGTCAGAGCAGGTGACCAGGGCAGGTGACCAGAGCAGGTGACTGGGATGAGTCAGATCTGAGCAGGGGACCTGGGGAACAGATGTGAACTGAATAGAACTGGTGGAAAAGGTTGTTTACTGAAACTACAGGGAAGTTAAAGTTGAAAATGGAGAATTAAAAAATAAGAGAGCTGAACATACTGATATGCTGATTCTTTGAAGAGAAACTTGGAGTTCATTAAATCTAACAGTGTGTTGGCACATGCCTGTAATCCCACCTACTCTGGAGGCTGAGGCATGTGAATTACTTGAACCCAGGAGACGGAGACTGCAGTGAGCCAACATAGTGCCACTGCACTCCATCCTTGGCGACAGAGTGAGACTTTGTCTCAAAAAAAAAAAAAAGTTTTAACAGCATCTTAAATACCTCTGTTCTTCCAGCTGACTCATCTCACACATAGTCATTATGCTGTGATGTGTATGGTTGGCTTTGGTGTGTGCTTGTGTAGGTATTTATGTTTGGATCCATGCACACAGTCATGAGGTGGCTTTTGAAGTTGTTCTCATGTGAAATGGAAATTCTTGGGCATCTAGGTATTTCTTAATTTTCGGTGGGTGTAGCAAGTACAGCCAGATTGAAGGATGTGATTTTATTATGTGCCTTGCTTGCTGCAGCTGGATCAGCCTCAGTCAGAATGGCCCCTTTTGGTTGTAGTGTTGGTATGGCAGAGACAGTAGTTAGGCTATGAAGAACCTCTGACACTAGTGTCCTCAAAGTGTTACCCTGGAGGAGCAGGACAGGGTCAGCTGTGGCTCTCTAAGTCCAAAACCACCTGGTTATTACAGAGCTCAGAGATAGTACTTTTAATGGCAAAAACTGCAGTTACCTGTGTACCAACCTAATATTTTGTTTCAGACTTCACAGAATTGAGTTGCATTAGAAATCAGATCATCTTAAAGGGCTTTGCCTATATGTGATTAGCAAAAAGTAGTATAATATTTGGAGAACTTCACATTGTTTTACTGCATAATTTACTATCTGGAGAAATAGGATATGGGAAACACAAATGTTTCTTTAGTTGCTCAGCTCCTGTGTACCTCTTAGATGTACTGAGAACATGTTTAAAGATGCAAACTTTTTATATCACGTGTCCCTTATCTGTTAGCCAAGGACCTGCTGTGGTGTTGAGCTAAAGATACAACTTGTTCTAATGTTTGTGGGGGAAAAAAGACTGGCTCATATGGCTCAGTGGGAGATGGTGTAGGAATTTCAAAGTGACTTTTAAAACCCTGTATTGTGAGAGTTTTCAAACGTACACACATTGAGAAAATAGTACACTGAACCCCCATCTACCCCCCGACCTTAATGATAGTCAGCGTTCTGCTTCTGTTTTACCCATCAATATTGCTTCGCTTTTTTTGGGTGGGGGAGAGGTAGATTGTTTTAGAGCAATTCAAAGATGGCTGGTGGTATAGAAAATTTATATGCTAACATAAAATAAGAATAGGTATGTTTGTTTACTATGCTGCTGTAACAAATTAACCACAAACTTGGTGGTTTAAAGCCACAGAAATTTTTGTTCTGGAGGCCAGGAGTCTGAAATCAGTCTCTGTGGGTTAAAGTCAAGGTTGTCATGAGGACTGGCTCCCTCTGGAAGTCTTAGGGGAGAAATCATTTGCTTGCCTTTCCCAGGTTCTGGTGGCTGGCTGGCTGTAGTTCTTGGCTTTTGTGGTTTCCTCTTTCAAAGTGTGCCACTTCAGCCTCACTTCTGTCCTCACGTTGCCTTCTTTCTGACTTTCCCTCTTCTCTCATCCCTTTGGTAAGGCTCAATGATTACACCAGGCTCACCCAGGTAATCCCATACAATCTCTCCACCTCAAGATACTTAATATACACCTGCGAAGTGCGTTTTGCCATGTAAGGTAACATTCGTAGGTTTTAAGCATTAGGAGCTTGATATATTTGGGACCATTATTCAATTTACCATCAGTGTAGTCAGCACTCAGGTGTCAAATATATGGTAGTAAGACCACAACCTTGAGAGTGAGGACTCTGCTCAGTGGGAAAATACATTAAGATAAAGTTCTTCAGTACCTAGAGGGATTTCTGTGCAGAATACATTTTGTCATTTCACATAGAGGATGCAGCATTCCTGTGTTGAGGTAACAAGATAGAAGGAGGCATGTGTTGGTGTAAGGCCAGTTAGTAGCTGGTGCCTTTGAGACCTGAGAGGAGATGGCTGCAGTTCAGCGTCGGAGCCGAGACCATGCTAGCTCATGGCTCCTAGTTCATGGCTCCTCATCTCAGGCTAGACCCTGGCAGTTGACAACACGGTGCTCTCCTGGGCCTGAGGCCATTCTGTCACCCCTTCCTGAGTTGTGGAGCTGAGTGCCTTCCCTGTCCTTGCTTCTGCCTCTTCTTAGAAGCCTTTTAAAATTTATCAGAGTGCTTACTGTGTACTGGAGGGGAATCTGCTGCACAAGACAATGTTGATCTCTTGCCCAAGTCTGCTTCTCTGGGCTCACAAAAAACAGATTCGTCCTAGCTCTGATTTTCACTAAATGTTTCTGAGGTCTTGGTTATTCTCCATGTAAACCTAGAGACATACTTGTCACTAAAATACAAGGCAGAGGTATGGGGTTTCTGGGTCTGAACCTCAGGCAAGCCTCAGAATGGTTGAATGGGAAGACTGGGTGGGGACTTTGAGGCCAACTTCTTACTGGCTGTGAGACTTTGGATAAAGGTGACTGCCATACAGAGTCCTTTTCCCATGTGTGAAAATGGGATTAACAAAAAAAAGTCCTTATAGAGTCAAGGTGAGAACCAGCAAATAAGACTAGTGCGTCACCCTGCTGCACTGTGAAATAACTTTTATTGGAGGCATTTATCCTTTGGCTGAAATTCTCATGCTGTGTGCTCCAGTACTGTGAAGTACTTTGCGTCCTAACCCCACCCCTCTCTTAGCTTCAGGGCTTTTTGCACACGTTTTCTTTGCCAAGAATCCATTTGCTGCTTCGTTTTTTTTTTTTTTTTCCTTCTTTCCCAACAGTCTATTTTGTTCTGGATCCTTTCCATCTTTCTTGATTCCCACCAATTATTTAGCCCTCAATTTGGATGTCATTCCTGCCACACCTGTACTAAACATCGCTCCTGTATTTCTCCCATACTTAACACTGTGGTAGCACTTAGCATGTAGGCTTGCATTCACTCATATATTTTCTTTTTCTTCAGAAAACTGTAGGTTTATTGCTACACAATCTGCCGGTAATTCCAGCTGTTTTGGACGATTTCATTATTTGACTTAGCTCTGTGTGTGTGTGTGTGTGTGTGTGTGTGTGTGTGTGTGTGTGTATAAGTACATATTTTGGAAGTCAAGGTCTTCTCTGTTGCCCAGTACGGTGGAGAGATCACAGCCCACTGCTGCATCAAACTCCTGAGCTAGAGCGATCCACCCTCCTTTGCCTCCCAAAGTGCTGGGGCTATAGGTGTGCACCCCTCCTTGTCCCCCACCCCCAAGCCGTCACTTTATATTTTAATTGTCTTCCTACTTGTGTCTATTTCCCCCAACAGAGCTAAGGTGGGCAGGGCTGTGTCCTCTTGTTATCATCAAAGACCCAGAACAATGGCTGGTGTGGACTTGCTGGTCTGTATTCAGACGGACTGTGTATTGGTTGGGAATTTTTCAACTCCGTATTAGATTACTGGGTTTAAAAAAATAAATAACTCTCTGGATTTTTTTGTGTAGGGGTGGGGTGGGGGGATAAGTACAAGAGATTAGGATAAAACTTTGTTGTTCCAGGTCATTGAGGTTTGTGTTTTTGTTGTTTTTTTCTTTCTTTTTTTTTTTCTTTTTTTGAGACAGAGTCTGGCTCTGTTGCCCAGGCTGGAATGCAGGGACGTGATCTTAGCTCATTGCAACCTCCACCTTCTGGGTTCAAGTAATTCTCCTGCCTCAGCCTCCCTAGTAGCTGTGATTACAGGTGCCCACCGCCATGCACAGCTAATTGTTGTATTTTTAGTGGAGACGGAGTTTCGTCATGTTGCCCAGGCCCCGCCTGGTCTCAAATTCTGTGCTCAAGCTATCTTGCCTCACCCTCTCAAAAGTGCTGGGATTACAGACATCGACCATTGCACCTGGCCCCAGGTCATTAGTTTTAGTGATGCAGAAATCACTGAAGGTCTTAAAAAACGTTTTCGTTTTTTGTTTCTTTGTGTTATTTCTTATTTTTTGGTGGCAGCAAGTGGAAATCTTGGTGCCAGCTGTGTTGGCCCTTCACTAGCAGGGATCAGATGTTTTTGAAAGTATATTGCAGGTGTTTTATCTTGATTTGGTTACTTATTTAAGTAGTTCAGGTTGTTTTGGTTAGGCTTTCTAGTAGTAGTTGGTCATAATATTCTGCTTTCTGTTTTGGGGAAAGTTCAATTTCTTATTTAAAAAAAAAATTTTAAAGGAAAACCCCAGATGTTTAGTGCTGAAAAAATGAGTCACACAGAAGTCAGAAGCATCAGTGATGGATGCTCCTTATGGCTGTGAAATTGAGCAGGCTGTGCCCCCAGATGCCAGCCTCATTAGGGTAGATTAATGCTAAGCTTCTCTGAGCTTACACCCATCATTACTCCATGTTCTCCTTTCTCAGCAAATCTAATGCCCATCAATTCTGAGCATGTTCTGTGCACTTCCAGTATTCCAGTATTGTTTAACACTACTTGAAGTTGGCCAGCTGAACAAATATTTCTGACTCCAGATAATCTACGTGATGCCTTTCCCATAAAGGACATGACTTCATCATGTTAATTTCTTTCTTGCTCAGCTAAACACTAGCAAACTTTTCTTTGGTCACAGCGTTGTTTCTGTATGGTAGGAATTTTATTCTGACGTGCTGTTTAATTAATGTTTAAAGAGAGGACCTTTGCTTATATGCTCCCCTTGGCTACTAGAGACAGCTTTGTAGCGCATGATGGAGCCTGCATAATTTCTCACCGACTGACTGCGTTCGCCTTGGTATTGTCTGCTACTGAGTTTAAGGGTCACCTCTACCGTATGTTTTTAGAATATTTAACTTCAACTTCACCAGTAACTGTGTATCAATTTATTTTAACTCTTATTTTCCCTGGCTTTATTTTTCTCTCATGGTTTGTTGTTGTTGTTGTTTGTTATTGGGGAGGGTAGGGGCAGGAGAGACGGGGTCTCCCTCTGTCACTCAGGCTAAAGTGCAGTGGCACGATTACAGCTCACTGCAGTGTCGACCTTCCAGGCTCAAGCGATCGTGCTACCTCAGCTTCCTGAGTAGCTGGGACTACAGGCACGGTACGCTCCACCACACAAAAAATTTTGTATTTTTTGTAGAGACGTGGTTTCACCATGTTGTGAAAGCTGGTCTCCAACTCCTGGGCTCATGTAGTCTGCTCACCTTGGCCTCCCACAGTGGATATTTTTAAAAGTCTTGTTGATTATAAATAACTTTATCCTTTTGCGAAGTAGATTTTTTAAGTCGTAGAGGTGTGTCTGTAGCTGAAAGACCTTGGTGTGTGAACTAGATCACCTTTAGAAACCTGTAACACTAAATTTTTTTTTTTTTTTTTGCTGGGCAATCTTGGCTCGCTGCAACCTCTACCTCCTGAGTTCAAGTGATTCCCCTGCCTCAGCCTCCTGACTAGCTGGGAGTACAAGCATATGCCACCACACCCGCCTAATTTTTGTATTTTTTTAGTAGAGACGGGGTTTCACCATGTTGACCAGGCTTATCTTGAACTCTTGACCTCAGGTGATCCACCCATCTTGGCCCACAAAGTGCTGGGATTACAGGTATGAGCCACCACACCCGGCCAAATTTTTTTAAAAAATCACACAACCCAGACACTCGTCTGAAAGATTATGGTATACACATGTATAGGAATTATTGTTTATTCACCTTGTCAGAAAGTCTTGAAAGCATGTATGGATTTGTGTACCCCTTAATAACTCGGCTGGCCTCAAGTATGTAATCCATTAAGTGAAGGTCACTGCTGGGAATCCATGGTACTTGTTTGGCCTCCTTCCTTTTACAGCAGGAAGGACTCTCAAGGAGAGACTCTTCCCACTGATGCTAGATTAGGCCACAGAATCCTTCTCACACTGGCTGTGGATAATCACAACCAGTTGTTTGCAGCTGGCATGCAAAGTGAACATGCTTGGCCCCCTTGGGCTAGATGATCTTTTAAGGGCCTGTTCATTTCAGCTTCCATGTTTGTTTTGTTCCTTTGAGAATATAAAAATTCTCCCAATGTGTGAAAAGGGCACATTCAAATGGTCCATCATCTATCTGAGAAAGTCTCCAGACCACTCTTCTATCCCTCCCAGATTCCCCTCTACTGATCCCTCACAGCTTGTTTGCCTTTGGAGACACGGTTTCCGAGTCCCTGAGAGTAGGTTTCAGAACTGAGCATAGTACTCATAGGTCTAAATTGTGCTTATTGCAGGGTGGAATCTTAGCTGTCCTTGACATTTGTTCAATGAATGGAAGATCACATGCCTGTTTTCCCTAGGCATGAGATGATTATCAATTATAATTGAACTAGCTTTTAGTTATTAATAATAACTTACGGATTTACATGTTACAAGGTATATGTGGGAGGGAGGCTTTTGTGAACGAGGTGTCTGATTTAATCACGTTGGCTGGTACTAGCATGAAGGACCATTCTGGGTGATCATTGGTGAGGCGATAGCACAGGCTGTTGTTTTGTAGGGAAAGGGTCCTTCTGGAAGGCCACTCCAGCAGGCAGAAGACATCTTGAGTTGGATGACAGCAAGTTCTCTTTGATCACAGAAGCTAAGGTGCATTAAGTCCAAGAAAGCTAATGAGACTTGCCGAGTGTTCCCTAAGGAAGTCAGATATCAAAATATCCTTTAGGAACTCCTAAGAAATTGACCAGTAGCCATCGTAAAGCAACTGGGAGTTATATGCTGTTCACTTTAATTTTTTTTAAATTAGAATTTTTTTTGGCTAGGCACAGTGGCTCATGCCTGTAATCTCAGCACTTTGAGAGGCCAAGGTGGGAGGATTTCTTGAGCCTAGGAGTTCAAGACCAGCCTGGGCTACATAATGAACCCCCATCACTTAAAAATAAAAATACAATAATTAGCCAGGTGTGGTGGCCCACATCTGTAGTCCCAGCTACTCGGGAGGCTGAGGTGGGAGGATCCTTTGAGCCCCAGAGATGGAGGCTGCAGTGAGCTGTGAACTTGAACTGTACTGTAGCCTGGGTGACAGAGCAGCAAGACCCTGTCTCCAAAACAAACAGTTTCTGTGCTCACTTCAGAGAACAGAAAAAAGGACTTAAAATCCTACCATCCAGAGGTAACTATCATTAATAGCTGTATATTTTTGTTGATATATATATATATATATATATATATATATATATATAGGATGAGCTAGTTAACTCTCCTTATATTTTTTCTCCAAATGGTTTTCTGTTTGTGACAGCACTACCTACTGAATCCGCCTTTTCTTGGGCTCAGCCTTTGTGCTTTGCAGCACTCTTGACATGTTCGCAGAACGTGTTGCCTTTCTCATTTGAGGCTTGGCCAAGCTTGGGGGAAGTCTTGGTTCATCAGGGTTAGTAAGGAAGGGACTGATGGTTCTGCCCTCATTTTGGCCACATCTGCCATGCTGTGGGCAGTATTGGCCGTCAGTTTGCAATATTTGCAAATGTAGAGAAGAGCAATCTCTTCTTTACTACTTACCTTAAACAATTTCTGTAGCTTAGCTATATTGGTTAGGGTGTATGGCAGGTGACAACAGTGTTGTGCATTTTAATCTGGGTGCATTATCCTTTATGTCATTAATATTCTCCTGGAAGAGCTGTTAATGAGGCTTACTGGATTGTTCAACTTTTAGTTTTGTTTTAGATGCTTAGCAGTTTCTTGAACTAAATACGTTGAAGAGTAAGGCCTAAAAGTGGTGGTTCATGAACACTCACTTGTAAAAACAGAAACATTCCTTCTTGCCTCAGTTTCTTACTCATTTTGATCTTGCTGCTCTACCTTCTGTGTTACAATTTATTCAACTAGGGTGTGTACTGTGCCTGTCTACAGACAATAGTCGGTGCTTTTTATCATTTTAAAGACTTTTGTAATCTTTTAGGTGAAACATTTCTCAGATTATTCTGCCTTTCTTTGGTGATACTTGATTTAAGAAGCGTCTGTAGTACCTTAGTCATTGTAATAGAAGTCCCAGTTTCATGTTTTGTTTAGGGCTCAGTTCTGAAGAAGTTAAAAATTGATCAGCACTGGCTTCCAGGAATAGAATAAAGTCTGAGTGTCTTTAAAAAAGAACCCATTACAGCTGTTAAAGCTGTCATTGCACCCTGGAAAGTAAGAGTGTCATGGGATGGAATACAGCTTTGTCAGTAGCCATACAACTGAGATTTTAAAAGGCAATGACAAGGCTGGGCACAGAAGCTCATGCCAGTAATCCCAGCACTTTGGGAGGCCGAGGTGGGTGGATCACTTGAGGTAAGGGGTTTGAGACCAGCCTAGCCAACATGGCTGAACCCCGTCTCTACTAAAAATATAAAAATTAGCCGGGTGTGGTGGCACGCGCCTGTAATCCCAGCTACTTAGGAGGGTGAGGCACAAGAATAGCTGGAACCCGGGATGTGGAGGTTTCAGTGAGCTGAGAGTGTGCTACTGCACTCCAGCCTGGGTGACAGAGTGAGACTGTCTCTAAAGAAAAAAAAAGTGTCGGGCATGGTGGCTCACGCCTGTAATCCCAGCACTTTGGGAGGCTGAGGCGGGCACATCACTTGAGGCTAGGAGTTCAAGACTAGCCCGGCTAACATGGTGAAACTCCAATCTCTACTAAAAATACAAAAAATTACCTGGGCATGGTGGCACACACCTGTGATCTCAGCTACTCAGGAAGCTGAAGCAAGAGAATCGCTTGAACCCAGGTGGTGGACGTTGCAGTGAGCCAGGATTGTGCCATTGCACTCCAGCCTGGGTGACCGAGCGAGGGGAAGAAAAAAAAAAAAAGCGACAAATCTAAAGTGACAGAAACAGCTGTGAAGTTTTTAGCTGCCTTTTCAAAAATGAAAGTTGTGTGCTATACAGTTGTGGCTTTGGCATTCCTGTGCTGCCTACACATAGCCCATGAAGAGGGAGGAAAAGGGGTAAAGATAGTTGTGCTGTTACAGGTTTTATATTTAATTCTAGCTGGCATTTGAGGGATTTCATTTATGTGCAAGAGTAGGAGGTCCTAGAGAGGGGTTGCCCTATTATCTGAATCTTCCCACCAGCTACTCCCAACAGAGCTGTGGTGATTTACCCCAAACTAGCGGCACTCTTTGCTTGCCAATAGCTCAGTGGCTTCATCTGTATTCTTCATGTCCTGGTCAGTCAAGGGACAGGTCTATACTTGTTTAGTTGGTATTTTGGTTTCAAACTGATTTTTTAAGCCTCAGTTAAAGAATGACTAATGTACTTCTTTCCCATTATACAGGTTCATTGACTACAATTTGAAAAGTAAAGTTCAAAAATGTCTTGGTGTATTACCTTTCATACTTCTAAGCAGGTATACAGAGAAATTAAATTAGCAGATCAGAGTGAATTTTTAGGCCATTAGATATTAACAAAACTTTTATAG
Source organism: Cacajao melanocephalus (assembly GCA_963573385.1). Lineage (NCBI taxonomy): Eukaryota > Metazoa > Chordata > Mammalia > Primates > Pitheciidae > Cacajao > Cacajao melanocephalus. The sequence continues at coordinate 23,250 of CAUYLG010027072.1, forward strand.
AAATTCTATGCTTCTTTATACTTTTCCCCACTAATGGACAAGACATAGTTTATTCATATCCTTTCCAGCATACTGCATGCTGAAATAATTCAAAATCTTAGCCAATTTTGTCTGCAGAAACTAGCATTATTATTTCACTTGGCATATTTGCCTATCTTTGGCCAATAGTCAAAGGAAGAGAGAGAGAGAGAGAGAGGGAGAGAGAGAGAGAGAGAGAGAGAGAGTGTGTGTGTGTGTGTGTGTGTGTGTGTGTGTGTGTGTGTATTTTAGAGACGGGGTCTCACTCTGTCTCCAGGCTGGAGTGTACTGGCTCAATCACGGCTCACTACAGCCTCAACCTCCCAGGCTCAAGTGATCTTCTTGCCTTAGTCTCTCAAGTAGCTGGGACTACAGATGCATACCACCATGCCCAGCTAAGTTTTTTGTTTTGTTTTGTTTTGTTTTTTGGTACAGAAGGGATTTTGCTGTGTTGCCCAGGCTAGTCTTGAACTCTTGGCCTCCAGGGATCCTCCTGACTTGGTCTCCCAAAGTGCTGCTATTATGAGCATGGGCTACCACACTCAGCCTGATCATTTATTTTTGACTGTCAGTTCTATTCATGGCTTCTTTTCACTAACTGTATATGTCTGATCGTCTTCACACTTTTTGGGCAAACAGTTACAATGTGTTGATTAAAGATTTATCATCCAATTTCTTTTTCCCATCTGTGTAGTCTGGTAATTAAAAAAAAAAAACAGTACTGAATATATTGCATGTAATTTCCTGCTTTTGTTTTTCTCACTTAAACCTTGAGCCTTTTCACACATTAAACATTGGGAGTAGTTCTCACTTTTGTACTGATATATAACAACTTAAGTCTTCGAAGTAGTAGGTCTTTTTTAAAAAACAGCTTTATTGAGGTATGATTGACATAAACACATCTTTAAAGTGCACATTTTGATAAGCTTTGACGTACATATACACATGTGAAACCATTAAGATTTACCTGTGATGTGTGAGTCAACAGCTCATTCCCTTTTATAGCTGAGTTTTGATTTGTTGCGTGGATATACCACAAGTTACTTGTTTACCTGTTGATGAACATTTGGGTTGTTTCCAGTTTTTGACTGCTAAAAATAAAAGTGCTATGAACATTTATGTGTAGGGTCTATATAGATGTTTGCTTTTGTGAGTATCCACTTGTAACCCCCAGAAATGGTATGAAGATTATTGTAAACTAAGGAGATTTGAGATTCAGCAGATGCAGAAAGAAGCCTAATCAGAAATTCCATAATTTAAAGGCAGAAACTTCTGGGAATGAGGCTGCTAAAAATCCCCTCTCTCAGGGAATTTTCTTGGTCTGAAAAAGAAAGATGGAGAAGACCATTCTCATCTGCATAAACAAACATTATCGCAAAATTTATCTTCTGTTCTCCTTGAAACCCATTTATTTTCCCATAGAAGCCTTTCTTCCTTAACCCTTTTCCCCTAGTTAGTTGGGTTTGTAAACTTCTTTATTTTGCTGTTTAGAGTACTGCTTTTGTGCATTTCCATATGCATATGAAAAAGTTTTGTTTTTTTTCTACTGTTCATCTGTGCATTGTCAGTTGAATTCACAGGCCCTCAGTTACTGAATCTAAGTCTATAAAGGAGAAGGTTTTTCTTCCTAAGATATTTATTTCTTTCAGGTAACTACACAGGGGTGGAATAACTGGATCATATATATATTGTTTTTAAAAAATTCTAAACTTTTCCAGAGTAGTTGTGCCATTTTGTATTCTCACCAGCAGGTCCAGTCCTTGACAACACTTGGTGGTTTAATTTTAGCCATTCTAAAATGGCTATGCATCCCTGCCATAGGTATGTAGCATCTCATCGTGTGAGTATGTGTGTGTGTTTATAATAGCTTCATTGAGATATTCACATACCAAGTGGCTTCTTTCACTTAGCTTTAATGCTTTCAAGATTCATGCGTATTGTAGCAGGTATCAGTGCTTTGTTCCTTTTCTAAAAAACTTAATTGTAGAATAGCCATAGGTTTACAGGGAAATAGCACAGATAGTGTAGAGTTCCCACATGCCCTAGACTGTCTCCTCTGTTATTAACATCATACTTGAGTATGGCATGTATATCACAATTAAAGAACCAAATCATTATTTCATGGTTTATGGTAAACCAAATTCCATCCTGTTACTCAGATTTCTGTAGTTCTTACCTAATATCCTTTCTCTCTTACATGATCCTGTCTAGGACACTATTTCATTGTCATGTTTCCTTAGGCTCCTCTTGGCTGTGACAATTTCTTAACTCATTATTGGTGATCTTAACAATTTTCAGGAATACTGATGAGGTATTTTGTAGAATGACCCTCAGCTGGAACTTGTGTGAAGTTTTTCCCATTATTAGACTGGATTTATGGATTTTTGAGGAGGAAGACGAGATAAAATGTTGTTCTCATTATAGCAAGGATACATGCAGTCATCATGATTTACCACTGATGTTAACCTTTCTTTTTTGTTGTTGTTGAGATGGAGTCTTGCTCTGCTGCCCAGGGTAGAATGTAGTGGCGCAATCTCGGCTCACTGCAACCTTCACCTCCCAGGTTCAAGCAATTCTCTTGTTTTAGCCTCCGCAGTAACTGGGATTACAGGTGCCTGCCACCATGCTAGTCTAATTTTTGTATTTTTAGTAGAGACAGGGTTTCACCATATTGGTCAGGCTGGTCTCGAACTCCTAACCTCAAGTGATCTACCTGCCTTAGCCTCCCAAACTGCTGGGATTATAGGCATGAACCACCACACCTGGCCCACTGATGTTAACCTTGATCACCTGGATGAAATAGTATATGTTGCTCCACCACCCCTCCCTGCCAGTACTGTGCACAGCCCACACTTAAGGGGTGGAAAATTATGCTCTATCTCCTTGAGTGTGGACTGTCTACGTAAATTATGTGGAATTTCTCTCCATGGAGATATGTTCGGTCTTCCCTATTTGTTCAGTCATTTGGCTTGTGGATATTTATTTTATACTCTGGGCTGTAGTCTAATACTATTTCACCTATTTTTCTGTTCTGATGTTCCAGCTTTGGCTGTTGGAAGCTCCTGTGTCCCTTTGGTAACTCCATCATTGTGTGTTTCTGTGTGTGGTGGTCTTTTGTTGGTTGGTTGGGATTGGTTTATCCTTTTTGAGTATGTACTTAATGGCCCTACAAGATACTTCAGGATTATCTTGTAGAATTCTTGCTTCAGTCCTTGAAATAGCTATTGTCTAAGGAGCTTTGGTTCCCTTTATTGGAGAATGGCTCAGGGACTCCATCCGCCTCGGCCTCCCAAAGTGCTGGGATTAGAGGCGTGAGCCAGCATGCTCAGTCAATGTTTCACATTTTAAAAACTTTATAAAATGAATAGTTTTAAGCATTTACGAATGTAAAGAGAATAGTATAATAAATCTTCCCATGTACCTATCCCCTAACTTCAATTATCAGCTTAAGGCCAATCTCATTTTCTCTGTATCTGTCCCACCTCTCTCTAGCAGATAATTTGAAACAAATCTTAGAAAAGTAATTTCATTAGTAATTATTTTAGCGTGTATCTCTAAAAGATAGAGTTTTTAAAAAATCAGTATCATCACATGTAAAACATTTTCACAAACCATGAAGTCTGTTCAAATACCTTAGTAACTTCACATTTGAAAATGGTATTAGGATCCAAATAGTCTGGGTGTGGTAGCTCCTGCCTGTAATCCCAGGACTTGAGGAAGCTGAGGCGGGGGTGATTGCTTCAGCCCAGGCATTTGAGACCAATGCCTGGGCAATGTGGTGAGACCCTGTCTCTCTTTCCAGAATAAAAAATAAAAAATAAAAAGATGGGCAGGCGGCAGAGGGGGGAATCCAAATGAGGTTTATATTTTGCAGTTTGTTGATTTAAGTCTCTAAATTTGAGGTTCCCATTCTTCCCCCCACCCCATTTGTTGAAGAAACTCTTTTATCCTGTCGTGTTTAGGTTGGCTGACTTCATCCTTAAAGTACAGTACTTGTTCCTCAGGTTTCTGGACTCTTGTAAGTTGGTGATTAGATTTAGAGCAGTGATCTCAACCTTAAATTTTAAAAATTCTGATGTCCAGGCTATGTCTCATACTAATTTGAACTTCTAGTGTTAGGATCCAGGCATCAATATTTTATGCTCCCCATGTGATTCTGCTGTGCTGCCAAGACTGAGAACCCCAATAGATTTGGTCATATTCAGATTCACTTTCTTTCTCCCTCCCTTCCTCCTTCTCTCTCACCTCCCCTTTTTCTCTTTAAGCAAGAATACTTCATAGATGGTAGTATAGACTTCTGTCAGGAAGTACACACTTGGATATCTCTGTCTGTAATGTTAGCAGCATAGATTTGAGAGCTCTGTCACTTCATAAAGGAAGGCAAAAAGATCATTTTCCAATTCGATTATTCTTGCATTTATTAATTGAAACACTTGTATAAAGAGAAACTCTTAGATACGCTATTTGGTTACTGCAAAGATTTAATTTCTATAAGAAAGACATTACTGTTTGATTTTACAGATGCTCATCAACTTATAATGGAGTTATGGTCCTGATAACCCCATTATAAGTTGAAAATACTGTGAGTTGAAAATTCATTTAATATACCTAACCTACAGAATATCATCGTTTAGCCTAGTGTACCTTAAATGTGCTCAAACACTAACAGTAGCCCACAGGTGGGCAAAATCATCTAACACAAAGCCTATATTATAATAAAGTCTCATGTAATTTATTGTATACTGTATTGAAAATGAAAAGCAGAATGATTCTATGTATTGCAGTCATACCATCGTAAAGTCAGAAAATCATGAGTGTGCTGGGCGAGGTGGCTCACAACTGTAATCCCAGCACTTCGGTAGGCTGAGGCGAGCGGATCACCTGAGCTCAGGAGTTTGAGTACAGCCTGGCCAACATAGTGAAACCTGTCTCTACTAAAAATAAAAAAAATTAGCTGGCTGTGGTGGCATGCTCCTGTAGTTGCAGCTACTCTGGAGGCTGAGGCAGGAAAATCACTTAACCCGGGAGGCCGAGGTTACAGTGAGCCAGGGTCACACCACTGCACTGCAGCCTGGGCAACAGAACAAGACGCTTTTTCAAAAAAAACAAAAAACATACACATGTGTATTTATATATTTGTGTGTGTGTGTGTGTATATATATATATATGGTATAATGAGTGGAAGCATCCTAAATTGTTGCTGTGTGTATTGCTAGTTCTGTAGTGGTAACTAACAACACACTTTCCGTTAAATACTTGCATTTATAATGTGAACACTTTGTGTTTTGATCCAGTTCTTTTTTTTTTTTTTTTTTTTTTTCCTTATTTTTTTTATACATAGTTATGCTCTTTCAAAACCCAGCCTGGAGTGCAGTAATGTGATCTGGGCTCACTGCAACCTTTGCCTCCCGGGTTCAAGCTATTCTCCTGCCTCCGCCTCCCGAGGAGCAGGATTACAGGCATGTAGCACCACTCCTGGCTAATTTTATATTTTTAGTAGAGACAGGGTTTATTCACATTGGCCAGGCTGGTCTTGAACTCCTAACCTCAGGTTATCCACCTGCCTCGGCCTCCCAAAGTGCTGGGATTACAGGCGTGAGCCACCATGCCTGGGGTTGATCCAGTTGTTTTAACTTTATTGATAGTCAGATTGTTTCATAGTTAGCTAGGGGGAATGCTTTCAGGTCTGATTCTGAGTCCTTTTTACAATACACCTGGAGTTTGAAAATAAGAGCAGAGAAGCTAGCATATAAGTAACACCAACATGAACATAAAAGTTGCTTTCATTTTCATAAAGATGATTTTTAGAAAAAGCCAAACAAGTTAAACTGAAACTTTCCACTTAGTAGGTGATTAAGTGTAGAACTTTCTGAATATGCTTTACTTTTTGGCTGTGCACATGTGGCTGTTTACATAAATGGGGTGATACAGTCTGCTGTTTTCTGGAAGCTGATTTTTAGTACCTACCAGGTAGCTTTTGTTGTTTTGTTTTTTTGTTTTGAGACAGGGTCTCACTCTGTCACCCAGGATGGAGTGCAGTGGCGTGATCTTGGCTCACTACAACCTTTGCCTCTAAGGCTCAAGGGATCCTCCCACCTCAACCTCTTGAGTAGGTGGAACCACAGGCACACATCACCACACCCAGCTAATTTTTGTATTTTTTGTAGAGATGGGGTTTTGCCATGTTGCTCAGACTGGTCTTGAACTCTTGGGCTCAAGCAAGCTGCCTGCCTCTGCCTCCCAAAGTGCTGGGATTACAGGTATTAGCCATCTCGCCCAGCCCCTACCAGGTGTTTTATAAAGATCAATTCATGGCCATTCTTTTTAAAGGGTTGCATAATTGGAAAAGACTATCTTTTGTTGGGGTTGTATATATTGTTTCCAGCCTCACTCTTGTAAATAAGGCTTTCTTAAACTGCTTTAAGATAGAATTTATTGTTCACCCATTTAAAGTATACAGTTCAATGGTTTTCAGTATATTCACAAATACATACCAACAGTTAATTTTAGAATATTTTCATCACCTCAAATTCTGTACCCTTCAGATAATGCTCTCCTGTTCTTTCCCCTTTTTGTCCCGCCCCCATCGCCCCACCCCCACTTAGTCCTTAGCATCTTGCTGATGTTTCTCTCTATAGGTTTCCCTATTGCAGGGGTTTCATAGAAATGCATTCATATAATAGGTGGTCTTTTGTGTCTGGCTTTTCTCACTTAGGAAAGTGTTTACAAGGTTCTTCAATGTTGTTGCCTGTATCCGGACTTTATTCTTTTTATTGCTGAGTAATACTCCACTGCATAAATATACCACATTTTGTTCATCCGTTCATCAGTTCATGGACATTTTGGTTGTTTCTGATTTTTGGCTATAGTAATGCTTATATGTGTATTAATATACAATTTCTTGTGTGAACATGTGTTTTCATTTTTCTTGGGTATGTACCTAGGAGTTCAATTGCAGAGTCATATAGTAAGTTTATGTTTAACATTTTGAGAAATTGCCAGACTGTTATCCAAAGTGGCTGCACCATTTTACATTCTTGCCAGCAGTATAAGATGATTCTAATCTCTTCATTTTCTTTGCAAACCCTTGGTATGCTCTCACTTTTTTTATTATAGCCTACTGGGTGTAAAGTAGTATCCTTTTGTGGTTTTGGTTTGCATTTCCCTCATGACTAATGATATCAAACATCTTTTCATGTGTTCATTGAGCATTTGTAGTATATCGTCTTTGGAAATGAGTTGTGAAAGTTACATATTCTAGAACAAGTCTCTTAGCAGATAGATGTCTTGCATGCTAGCCTCATGTAAACATCTGCATCCATCAGCCTACATGCCCTGATTTTTGCACTACACTTCCATCATTATTCACTGTATTTGAATAATTAGTATTAAAGACTAGTTTATCAAAATAATCAATGTAGTTATATTGTTTCCACACATGGCTTTGCTTAGGTTTTTTTTTTCTTTTTTTTCTTGTTTTTTGAGATAGGGTCTTGCTCTGTCATCCAGGCTGGAGTGCAATGGTGCTATCATAGCTCACTTCCATAGCTCACTGCCACCTCTATCTCCTGGGCTCAAATGATCCTGCCCCAACCTCCCAAGAAGCTGGATATATTGGTGCGAGCCACTGTGCCTATCTGATGGTTTTTTTTTCTTTCTTTTTTTTTTTGTTGTGGAACTGGGTTCTTCTGTGTTGCCCAGGCTGGTCTCAAACTCCTAGGCTTTGGCAAATCTCTACCCCCACTACCCCTCCCCATCTGTGTTGCCCTCTCAAAGCACTATGGGATTTACAGACAGGAACTACCACACCCAGCCTTGCTTAAGTATGGCGTTTGTTATGGGGTTCTAGAATTCTGATCTTTATACTTATTTGTCTGCGGTGTCACTAATGGGCAAGGCCATTTTTGCTTTACCATAAGGCATGTAACAATTGGATAAAAAGTAACTGTAGGAGGATAGTTATTGAGACAGCAGATGATGCACTGATCGTGATACAAGTGAATTTTCGTGGTACAAGTGAATTTGTATTTAGCTGAACTTTTGGTTATGATTAAAATTCTAACAGATGTAGTGCTTGAATTTGTTTTTAGCAATTTTACTGTTTATGTCTATAAAATATATTAAACATTGAGAGAATATTTCTCTTACGGTATAGTTGAAATGCTGGGAAACTTTATCTTGGAAAAAAATAAATCTGGTAAGATCATATTTCATTTTACTTGAACTACAGTGTTTTCTGAAAGATGCAGAAGTTGCTATTCTGCAAACCTGTTTTGTTGTATTCAGAGATAATAACCTGTGCAGAGCCCATTACATAGTGACTTGTTTTAAAACAGGGTCTCTGTTGCCCAGTCTGGAGTACAGTACTATGACTACGACCTCAACCTCCTGGGCTCAAGTGATCCTCGCACCTCAGCCTCCTGAGTAGCTGGGACCACAGTGGTATGCCACCACACCTAGCTAATTTATTTTTTTGTAAAGATGGGATCTTCCTATGTTGCCCAGCCTGATCTCCTGAGCTTGAGTGATTCTGCCGCCTCGGCCTCCCAAAGTGCTGGGATTATAGGCATGAGCCACTGCACCGGGTCAAATATGACGTTTTAATGAACAGTGCAAATGTTACAACTTTGCCTGGTGATTATTGTTAATTTTAAACTTTGGATTTTGAAGATAAAAGTTAAACTTTAAGGCCGGGAGTGGTGGATCAATCCTGTAATCCCAGCACTTTGTGAGGCCTAGGTGGGTGGATCATTTGAGGTTAGGAGTTTGAGACCAGCCTTGCCAACATGGCAAAATCCCATCTCTTCTAAAAATCAAAAATTAGCTGGGTGTGGTGGTGTGTGCCTGTAATTCCAGCTATTCAGGAGGCTGAGGCAGGAGAATTGCTTAAACCTGGGAGGTGGAGGTTGCAGTGAGCTGAGATCATGCCACTACACTCCAGCATGGGGGACAGAGCAAGACTCTGTCTTTAAAAAAAAAAAATTGAATTTTAACTTAAATTTTCAAAATCAGCCATCATTTGAATGAACACATAAGCACATACAAGTAGATAGTGTCTGATAAATCCTCACGTACCTGTCAACCAGCTTGAACACTTACCAACTTTCTGTGCTTGCTGGTATAGAGCTTTTGAAGAATCATTTCCCCTACAAGGTGGTGACTTTGTGAGAAAGGGGTGTAGCCTATTGAGCACTGAGTCACATAGTGTGAGTTTGAATCCTGACTCTTCACGTCTTTCCTGTCCCACTGGGCACGTGGCCTTTCCTTTTTGAAGCTCAGTTTTTGCATCTTGGAAACAGGGTTAAGATCTGCCTTCGAAGGTTGTTCAGATGAGTAAGTGGAATAATGTGTGTGAAGAATCCAGTGTGTTTGGTGGCTGATTACTGTGTGGATGTGGACACTACTCTGAGGGGATTCTCCATTGCTGTGTTGGAGTCCTATAGCTCTATGCTAGGGCCTGTTCTAGATACAGCCCTGAAGTAAAGTCGAATTCAGACATGGACAAGTGATTGGCCTTCCAAAGTAAAGACAAGCCCCTGGGTTGGGTTGCAGGTAGGTGCTTACTATGGAGGATGGGAAAGAGGTGTATTAATTTCTTAGGGCTGCTGTAACTAATTTCCACAAACTGGGGAGCTTAAAGTCCTGGGAACCAGAAGTCTGCCATCGGGTGCTGGCAAGCCTCCCTCCTAGCCTCTGGTGGTTGTGCCCAATCTTTGTTGTTCCTTGGCTTGTAGCTGTGTCACCCCAGTCTCTGTTTTTGTGGTCATGTTGTGTTCCCCCGTGTGTGTCTATCCAAATGTTCTCTTAAAAGGGTATTAGTCATTGGATTAGGGCTATATTCACAGGTACTGGTGAATTTTTAAAGGACGCTATTCAACCCAGTACTAACGAAAACTGGGGTGATCAGGAATTGTGTCCTAGAAGTAAGAAGACCTAGTGTGTTGTAGTTTAAAGGTGGTTAGTAGGGAATCAGTTGGGAGTGGATGAGAGGAATGTATGGCAGTTTTGAACCGTATTAGATGGCAAGGATGCCACTGATTAGCCAAGAGCCATGGCAGGCAGTCTCCAAGGTTTGAAGGTCAAAATTCACAGTGCAGTGGATATTCTTTTGTATTCACAGCTGAACATTAATTTTGAAATAGCCTTTTTGTATTTAAAGACATTACCAGGTTACGACTTTCCCAACCCATCTTAGAAGTTGACACTCAAATTCTCTGCATCCCTCCACCCCTTACCAGTTAGCTGACCACAGCTTGACCTCTCAAATGCACCTGTGTAACACTTCATTTGTTAACAGTAAGGGATGCCTGATATATAGGTAGAGCCTGTGTATAGCCAGTGCATGGATGTATATTTTGTAGGGACCAAATAGAAGCCGTAAGAGCATACAGGTTCCCAACCAAGTATGGACTGGGAGTGGCAAGTTGCAGACACTACTGTGGGAATCCTGCTATTGAGGATAGAAGCAGGCATATGGGAGGAGCAGTTTGAAGACTAGAAGATGGAGATTTTGTTTTGTAATGTCTTTAAACTCCAGGTGAACTGGGTTGATGAATAGAGCTTCTGTGAGGTCAGTTTACTGTTTTATAGAATTGGTTTCCAAAATGGTTTGCAGTTAACTGTCTTCTGTTAATCATAACTTCTCCTTGATTATTAATAGGCCCCTGTTACTCATTAAAACCTTTAAAATTACTTGAGAGCGCCTGCTTCCAGTCCCATTTCATTAGTAATAGGTGTTGTCCAAATTGGTACCCAAATCTTTTCTACACAGCATGAAGTGGGATCACATCTGAGGGATAGGATCTGAGTGAAAAGTTGGATGAGCAGAATTTGGACCAAAAGCAGTACTCATGGACTTAAGCAGTTTTTTAAGTACAGCAGATATGAGAACATGGCTGGGATTAAAAAAAAAAAAAGCCTTTCTCTTGAATACATACTTTCTGAGACAGAGCAACACTGGGTGTGGGGAAACTTTGGTTGGTTTGCCTTGTAGAACTACCTGCACCACCCCACCAATAAATTTCAGAAGGAGAAAATTTCAAGGACATTTGTAACACTCTGATAATTTGTCTGCCCATTGTTCAAAAGCAGCTGAACTTATTAGGAAATCCATGTCAATCATAGAAAACAAATGCTAATGGAGGGAGGGACTCCCCTGGTCTGCTCTCTTGTGCTGCAATGATTGCTGTGGTAAGCATCTTTCTTTCCTCTGCCTGATCCCCAAATAATTCATCATTTCACTGTGCTTATTCAGTTGTGTTTCTCCAGTACTCTCTGAGAGGAGCCTTAAGAATAGAAGAGAAGGCCATGCACAGTGGGTCACACCTGTAGTCCCCGCACTTTGGAAGGCTGAGGCAGGCAGATCACTTGAGGTTAGGAGTTCAAGATCTGCCTGGATAGCATGGAGAAACCCCATCTCTACTAAAAATGCAAAACTTAGCCAGGCATGGTGATGCATGCCTGTAATCCCAGCTACGTGGGAGGCTGAGGCAGGAGAATCGCTTAAACCTGGGAGGTGGAGGTTGCAGTGAGCTGAGATCACACCACTGCACTCCAGGCTGGGTGACAGAGCGAGACTGTTTAAAAAAAAAAAAAAAAAAAAAGGTATATTTTCCTGGCATTCCTTTTTTTTTTTTTAAATGTAAAGTCCAATATAATTCAGATTTGATATTTGTTTTTATTTTCTTCCTGATTCTAAAATTATATGCTCATTGTAGAAAACTTGGAAAGTGAAAAGAAAAAGTCTTTCTCCCAATGGCAACATTATAGTTCAGTGTAATGATTAGGCGTTTTTCAACATGGTTGGGTCTTGCAGGTATAATTTTACATCCTTTTTTTTTTTTTTTTTAATTTTGAGCTGGAATCTTACCCTGTTGCCTAGGCTGGAGTGCAGTGGCGCAGTCTCAGCTCACTGCAGCCTCTGCCACCCAGGTTCAAGCAATTTTCCTGCCATAGCCTTCTGATGAGCTGGGATAACAGGCTCCGGCCACTACACCTGGCTAATTTTTTGTACCTTTAGTAGAGATGGAGTTTTACCATTTTGGCCAGGCTGGTCTTGAACTCCTGACCTTGTGATCCACCCACCTTGGCCTCCCAAAGTGCTGGGATTATAGGTGTGAGCCACCACGCCCGGCCTTAAATCCAGTTTTAAACATTTTTAATTTTTAAAAAAACTGAACTATAATTGATGCCATAAAATTCAGCTTTCTGAAGGATACAATTCACTGGTTTTTAGTGTATTTAAAAGGTTTGGAACTGTCACCACTAATCTTAGGACAGTTTTCATTACCCCGAAAAGTATCCCTATAGCCATTAACAGTCACTTGCCCCTCCTATCTTCCAGTCTCCTCCCGACCCCTAGAAACCACTAATCTACTTTCTGTCTCTCTAGATTTACCTATTCTGGACAATTAATATAAATGGAATCATACACTATGTGGCCTTTTATGTCTGTCTTCCTTCACTTACCATATTTTCAAGGTGCAGCCAGATTTTATTAGGTACTGCATTCCTCTTCATGGCCGGGTAATAATCGTTATGTGAATACATCATATACTGTTTATCCATCCATCACTTGATGGACATTTGGGTTGTTTCCACTGAATGCTGCTTTGAACACTGGTGTACATGTTTTTGTGTAAACACAGATTTTCAGTTCTTTTGGGTGTATACCCAGGATTGGAATTGTTGGGTCATATGGTAACTTTTTGAAGAACAGCCAGTTTTCCAAAGAGGCTGCACCATTTTACATTCCCACCAGCAATGTCTGAGGGTCCCAATTTTCTATATCCTTTGCCTAAACACATGTTAATATCTTTTTAGTTACAGTTATCCTAGTGAGTGTGAAGTGTTATCACTTTAGTTTGATTTCTGTTACCCTACTGACTAATGATGTTGAGCATTGTTTCATGTGCTTATTAGTCATCTGTATATCTTCTTTGAGGAAATGTCTGTTCAGTTCCTGTGTGCATAAAAACATGGGTTATTTGGCCTTTTAGTGTTGAGTAATAAGAGTTCTTTGTATATTGTAGATAAAAGTCCCTTATCAGATGTATGATTTGCAAATATTTTCTCCCATCTACGTCTTTGCACTTTCTTGATAGTGTTCTTTGAAGCACAAAGGTTTTTACTTTTTTGTTCTTTTTTTCTTTTTAGCACAGTTTTTAATTTTGTTGTAAACATTATGTAATTGCACTCCTTAAATTTATAATGGACATTTATTCTGTTCTATGTGTAATTGGAAATTTACTTAACCATTCCTCATTATTTAACAACTACCACAGTTGTGAGCATATCTGTGCATAAATGCACACCCACATTCCTGCTGATTTCTTTAGCGACAATTGAACTGAAATTAGCAGGTCAAAGATTAGCAATGTTTCAAGGCTTTTAAAATTATTTGTGTATTTAGTTAGTTAGTTTTGGTGGTCTTTGAGACAGGGTTTTCCCGTGTTGCCCAGGCTGGAGTGCAGTGGTCCGATCTTGGCTTATTGCAGCATCGACCTTCAGGGCCAAGCCGTCCTCCTGCTTCACCTTCCTGTGTAGCTGGGACTACAGGCATTCACCACCATTCCTAGCTCATTTTTTGTGGAGATAGGGTCTTGCCATGTTGCTTAGAATGGCCTTGAATTCCTA
>CAUYLG010027074.1:0-18750 GCA_963573385.1 Cacajao melanocephalus
GAATGGCAGTTTGTTCTTGATTTGGCTCTCTTTAAGTCTGTTATTGGTGTATAGGAATGCTTGTGATTTTTGCACATTGATTTTGTATCCTGAGACTTTGCTGAAGTTGCTTATCAGTTTCAGGAGATTTTGGGCTGAGATGATAGGGTCTTCTAAATATACAATCATGTCGTCTGCAAATACAGACAATTTGACTTCCTACTTTTCTAACTGAATACGCTTTATTTCTTTTACTTGCTTGATTGCTCTGGCTAGAATTTCCAATACTAAATTGAATAGGAGTGGTGAGAGAGGGCATCCTTGTCTAGTGCCAGATTTCAAAGGGAATGCTTCCAGTTTCTGCCCATTCAGTATGATATTGGCTGTGGTTTGTCTTTAATAGCTTTTATTATTTTGAGATATGTTCCTTTGATGCCTGGTTTATTGAGAGTTTTTAGCATAAAGGACTGTTGAATTTTGTCAAAGGCCTTCTCTTCATCTATTGAGATAATCATGTGATTTTTGTCTTTGGTTCTGTTTATGTGGTGAACTACATTTATAGACTTGCACATGTTGATGGATTAAAGACTTAAACATGAGACCTAACACCGTAAAAACCTTAGAAGAAAACCTAGGTAAACCATTCAGATCATAGGCATAGGCAAGGACTTCATGACTAAAACACCAAAAGCATTGGCAACAAAAGCCAGAATAGACCAATGGGATCTAATTAAACTCCAGAGCTTCTGCACAGCAAAAGAAACAATCATTAGAGTGAACTGGCAACCAACAGATGAGAAAAAATTTTTGCAATCTACCCACCTGACAAAGGACTTATATCCAAAATCTACAAAGAACTAAAACAGATTTACAAGAAAAAAACAAACAAACCCATTCAAAAGTGGGCAAAGGATATGAACAGACACTTTTCAAAAGAAGACACATATGAGGCCAACAAACATATGAAAAAATGCTCATCATCACTGGTCATTAGAGAAATGCAAATCAAAACTACATTGAGATACCATCTCACACCAGTTAGAATGGTGATCATTTAAAAAATCTGGAGACAACAGATGCTGGAGAGGATGTTGAGAAATAGGAACACTTTTACACTGTTGGTGGGAGTGTAAATTAGTTCAACCCTTGTGGAAGACAGTATGGCGATTCCTCAAGGACCTAGAAATAGAAATTGCATTTGACCCAGCAATCCCATTACTGGGTATATATCCAAAGGATTATAAATCGTTCTATTATCAGGACACATACACATGAATGTTCATTGCAGCACTGTTTACAATAGCAAAGACTTGGAACCAACCCAAATGCCCATCGATGATAGACTGGACAGGGAAAATGTGGCATATATAAAATATGGAATACTATTCAGCCATAAAAAACGATGAGTTTGTGTCCTTTGTAGGGACATGGATGAACCTGGAAACCATCATTCTCAGCAAACTGACACAGAAACAGAGAATCAAGCACCACATGTTCTCACTCACAGGCAGGTGCTGAACAATGAGAACACATGGACACAGGGAGGGGAGCATCACACACTGAGGTGTGTTAGGGGGACTAGGGAAGGGACAGTGTGGGGTAGGGAGTTGGGGATGGATAACATGGGAAGAAATGCCAGATATAGGCGATGAGGATGGAAGCAGCAAACCACATTGCCAGGTATGTACCTATGCAACAATCCTGCATGTTCTTTACGTGTATCCCAGAACCTAAAATGCAATTACATATATACACATACATATATATGTGTGTGTGTGTGTGTGTGTGTGTATATATGTGTGTGTGTGTGTATATATATATATATATATATATATACACACACATAAAGAATGGCAAATTGAATAAGAAAACAAGATCCAAGCTTTTTCTGCCTTCAAGAGACCTGTCTCACATGTAATGACACCCATAGACTTAAAGAGATAGAAAAAGATCTATCATGCAAATGGAAAAAAAAAAAAAAGCAGCAGTTGCTATTCTTGTATCAGATGAAACAGACTTAATAACAGTTTTTTAAAAGATAAAGCATCACATAATGATCAGTGATTTGATTCACCAAGAAAATTTAACTATCCTAAATATATACACACCCAACATCAGAGCACCCAGATTTATAAAACAAATACTACTAGACTTAAGAAATATACAGCCACACCATAATAAGTGAGGGACTTCAATACCCCACTAAGAGCACTAGAAAGATCATCAAGGTAGAAAACTAACAAAGAAACTCTGGACTTAAATCTGACTTTTGACCAAATGGACCTACTAGACATTTATAGAATACTTCACCCAAAACTCACAGAATATACATTCTTCTTATCTGTGCACGATATATTCTTTAAAATTGACCCACACTCAGTCATAAAGCAAATCTCAACAAATTTTTTAAAATTGAAATTACATCAAGCACCATCTTGGACCACAGTGGAATAAAATCAAAATCAATACAAAGAGGAACTCTCAAAACCACACAAATACATAGAAACTAAAAAACTTGCTCCTGAATGACTTTTAGATAAACAATAAAATTAAGAAAGAAATCAAAAAAATATTTAAAACAAATTAAAATAGAGACCCAACATACCAAAACCTTTGAGATATGACAAAAGCAGTGTTAAGTGGAAAGTTTAGAGCATGAAATGCCTACATCAAAAATATAATAAGACCTCGAATTAACAACCTAATGTCACACCTAAAGGAATTAGAAAAATAAGAACAGACTAAATGCATAGCTAGCAGAAGAAAAGAAATAACTAAAATCAAAGTACAGCTACATGAAATTGAGATCCAATAAACCATACAAAGGATCAATGAAATGAAAAGTTGTTTATTTGAAATGATAAACAAGATTGATCACTAGGTAGATAAACTGAGAGGGAGAAAGAGAAGATCCAAATAAGCACAATCAGAAATTAACAAAGATAACATTACAACTGAAACCACAGAAATACGAAAGGTCCTCAGAGAATACTATGAACATGTCTATGCAAACAAAATAGAAAACCTAGAGGAAATAGATAAATTCCTGGAAGCATGCAGCCTCCCAAGATTGATCCACAAAGAAATCAAAATACTGAACAGACCAATAACAAGTTACAAAATTAAGTCAGTAATAAAAAGACCTACTAACCAAAAAAATCCCTGGACTAGACAAATTCTATCAGATGTAAAAATGGCTGGTAGCACTCTTACTGCCACTATTTCAAAAGATTGAGGAGAATGGATTTCTTCCTAACTCATTCTACAAAAGCAGTCTCATCTTGATACCAAAATCTGGCAAGAACAAATGGGGAAAAAAAAAAAAACAAACTTCAGACCAATATTTCAGAGGAACATAGACACAAAAATCTTCAACAAAATACTAGCAAACATATGATACCAACAAAGAAGTTGCTATGATTGTTTAAGCTTACTGCCTAAAGAGTTTCCAGGTATAGCAAAAAATAAATGAAACCAGGCAGAGACCAGTACTCCTACACTGAGGAATAAGAATTGGGTAAAAATTAAAGTGGCTAGAATTCACATGACAGAACAGTAGAATGGAAAAAAAGCAGGAGAGAGAGAGAAAGAGACGAGAGAGAGAGAGAGAGAGAGAGAGAGAGAGAGAGAACAAGAGAATTTTGGAGAACTGCAAAGGGTCCTAGTTGAGTATCTCCTGAATACTGATCAGCAAACCCAGAGCAGAAGAAACCACTCAAAGAGATTCAAAAGAACAACATCTAGAACAACATCTAGGGTTCGCCCAGGGCCAGGTACAGTTCTTATTTCATCAGCCAAAGTGAAAAACCAAACAACTCACAGAGCATCAGACAGTGTGTCCACAAGTTTTTTGCCTCTGCAGTACGAAAAACGTATTTCTGAAGAAATGCTGCTCTGATTATACCTAACAAAGCAAGACACATTATATACTATAGCAAGACAAAAACAGCACACAAAAAGAAAAAATCACAAGGTCTGGCATCAAATAAAAAAATTATTACATATTCAAAGAGGAAGAAAAATGTGACCCATAATGACCAGAAGCCATTAATCAAAACCAGCCAAAATATGACACAAAGACAGAATTAGTAGACAAAGATATTAAAACAGTTATTATAAACTGTATTTTATGTGGTCAGGAGGCTAGCAGAAATATTGAGCATATTAATAAGGGATTTTGAAGTTAAAAAATCCATATCAAACTTTTAGAAATAGAAATTACAATCTCTGAGATGGAAAATATATTGAATTGAGTAAGAGCAGATTAGATATTGCAGAAGAAAAAGTCAACTCGAAAATATACAATAGAAATAATTTTATCTGAAATAAAATACAAAGAGAAAAAAAAGAGACAACTTCAAGTGACCTAATTTATGTGTAATTGGATTCCCTAATGGAGGTGAGAGATAGGAACACACACACACAAATTTGATGAAATAATAGCTAAACATTTTCTAAATTGATGAAAACTATAAACTCAAAAATTGAAGAGTCTCAATGCACTCCAAGAAACATGAATAAGACTATACCAAATTACATTAAAATCAAACTGTTTAGGAACAAAAAGAAAATCTTAGAAATAATCAGAAAAGGACAAGTTACATGAATAATCATAATGATGACAGCAGACTTCTTATCTAAAACAATGCAAGCCAAGACAATGGAGAAACATTTTATAAAATAAAACTTTTTTTAAACCAATAACTTGGAAATCTAGGATTTAACAAGCAAAAGCATTATTTTTCACAAAAGAGTGCTGAAAAACCTTAAATTTACAACATTTTCTCACTATAAAACTGATCAATAGATATAATGCAGATGCTTTAATAAGCTAAAAAACTGAAACTGGCAGATTGTAGTGTATGGCCTAAGTTTTATGTCTGCCTCAGTATCTTTAAGCCTCATAGGGCCCTAGAGTCTTAAGTTACTCTGCTCTTAACCAGATCTGTTCCTCACACAGTGGAAAAGGCTTCCCACTGGATAGTTCCTCTATCAGCTGAGCCAGCTGCACTCCACTTAGTTTCAACCTAATGAGTTTCACCTCCCTACCAGCTGCAAAATTATTTTACAAGTCAATCGCATTCTCTCAGAAGCCAGAAGTCACCTCATTCTCTTGTTTCTACAAAGCTTGCCTCTCAAAGCCCCTACTGTTTAGTGTGATTCCAAGTGTGACCCCCACTGTATGACCCCCTCTAGCATGCTGTGCCCTCCTTCCCAGGGCTCTGAGTCTAGCTAACTAATAAATTGCTGTCAATTTCTTCTGTCCAGTGTCACGCATCATGTTTTTGATCATCTTATACTATTTAGGATGGAGAATCCTTCCTCAATAACAGGGTAAATAGGAGATGACCAGAACATAAGTATAGATTGCATTTATAATCAAATGAGGCTAAATTTCCATTTATTTCTAAATTTGGGGTTTTTTCATAGTGTGTACAAAATCTTGACCTGCTATAATAAGAAAGTGAAAGTGGTATATCGGTTTCCCTTATACTATCAGAAAGTTTTGATTCAAGGTTGAATAACAGTATTTAACAATAGTCCCAATTATAAATATTTTAAAAACTAAATATTTCTATAATCAATACATAATAGCATTGCACATTCACTTGTCACTTACATTCACTTGTTCAAATTGTATTATACCATTACAAAAGCATATTATTTATTATGAAATACTTACAAAATTTTGTTCAGGTAAACACGTACATGTTTATACTTTTTAAAAGATCAGCGTAACATAAGCTCAAAACAAAGGTATTGAGGAAGATTTACCAAGCAAATGAAAAGCCAAAAAAAAAAAAAAAGCAGGGGTTGCAATCCAAGTCTCTGATAAAACAGACCAAACCAACAAAGATCAAAAAAGACAAAGAAGGGTGTTACATAATGGTAAAGGGATCAATTCAACAAGAAAGACTCACTATCCTAAATATATATCCACCCAATATAGGATCACCCAGATTCATAAAGCAAGTTCTTAGAGACATACAAAGAGACTTAGACTCCCACACAATAATACTGGGAGACTTTAATGCTGCACTGTCAATATTAGACAGATCAACAAGACAAAAAAATAACAAGGATATTCAGGACTTGAACTCAGCTCTGGACCAAGTGGACCTAACAAACGTCTACAGAACTCTCCACCCCAAATCAACAGAATATACATTCTTCTCAGCACCACATAGCACTTATTCTAGAATTGATCACATAATTGGAAGTAAAACACTCCTCAGCAAATGCAAAAGAATGGAAATCATAACAAAGTCTTTCAGACTACAGTGCAGTCAAATTAGAACTCAGGATTAAGAAACTCACTCAAAACCACACAGCTCCACAGAAACTGAACAACCTGCTCCTGAATGACTTCTGGGTAAATAACAAACTTAAGGCAGAAATAAATACGTTCTTTGAAACAAATGAGAACAAAGAAACAATGTACCAGAATCTCTGGGACACAGCTAAAGCAGTGTTTAGAGGGAAATTTATAGCACTAAAATCCCCACAAGAGAAAGAAGGAAAGATCTAAAATCAATACCCTAACATCACAATTAAAAGAACTAGAGAAGCAAGAGCAAAAAAATTCAAAAGCTAGCAGAAGATAAGCAATAACTAAGATCAGAGCAGAACTAAAGGAGATAGAGACATGAAAAACCCTTCAAAAAAAAAAAACCAATGAATCCAGGAGCTTATTTTTTGAAAAGATTAACAAAATACATAGACTGCCAGCCAGATTAATAAAGAAGAATCAGATAGACACAATAAAAAATGATAAAGGGGAGATCACCATTGATCCCACAGAAATACAAACTACCATCAGAGAATACGATAAACACCTCTATGCAAATAAACTACAAAATCTAGAAGAAATGGATAAATTCCTGGACACATACACTCTCCCAAGACTAAACCAGGAAGAAGTCAAATCCCTGAATAGATCAATAACAAGTTCTGAAATTGAAGCAGTAATTAATAGCTTAACAAACAAAAAAAAGCCCAGGACCAGAGGATTCACAGCTGATTCTACCTGAGGTACAAAGAGGAGCTGGTATCATTCTTTCTGAAACTATTCCAAGCAATAAAAAAAGAGGGACTCCTCTCTAACTCATTTTCTGAAGCCAGCATCATCCTGATACCAAAGCCTGGCAGAGACATAATAGAAAAAGAAAATTTCAGACCAATATCCCTGATGAACATCGATGCAAAAATCCTCAACAAAATACTGGCAAATCAAATCAGCAGCACATTAAAAAGGTTATCCACCATGATCAAACCAGCTTCATCCTTGGGATGCAAGTCTGGTTCAACATACACAAATCAATAAATGTAACCCATCACATAAACAGAACCAATGACAAATACCACGATTACCTCGATTAATGCAGAAAAGGTCTTCAATAAAATTCAACACCTCTTCATGCTAAACACTCAATAAACTAGATATTGATGGAACATATCTCAAAATAATAAGAGCTATTTATGACACACCTACAACCAATATCATACTGAATGGGCAAAAGCTGGAGGTATTCCCTTTGAAAACTGGCACAAGGCAAGGATGTTCTCTCTCACCACTCCTATTCAACATAGTATTGGAAGTTCTGGCCAGGGCAATCAGGCAAGAAAAAGAAATAAAGCATATTCAAATAGGAAGAGAGGAAGTTAAATTATCTCTGTTTTCAGATGACATGATTGTATATTTAGAAAACCCATCATCTCAGCCCCAAAACTCCTTAAGCTAATAAACAATTTCCACAAAGTCTCAGGATACAAAATCAATGTGCAAAAATCAAAAATCAAAAGCATTCCTATACACCAATAACAGACAAACAGAAAGCCAAATCATGAGCAAATTCCTATTCACAATTGCTACAAAGAGAATAAAATACCTAGGAATACAACTTACAAGGAATGTGAAGGACCTCCTAAAGGAGAACTACAAACCACTCCTCAAGGAAATAAGAGAGGACACAAACAAATGGAAAAACATTCCACGCTCATGGATAGGAAGAATCAATATTGTGAAAATGGCCATACTCCCCAAAGTAATTTATAGATTCAATGCTATTCCCATCAAGCTACCATTGACTTTTTTACATAATTAGATAAAACTACTTTAAATTTCATATGGAACCAAAAAAGAGCCCATATAGTCAAGACAATGCTAAGCAAAAAGAACAAAGCTGGAGGCATCACGCTGCCTGACTTCAAACTATACTACAAGGCTACAATAACCAAAACAGCAATGGTACTGGTACCAAAACAGATAGATAGGCTGATGGAACAGAATGAAGGCCTCAGAAATAACACTACGCATCTATAGCCATTTGATCTTTGACAAACATGACAAAAACAAGCAATGGGGAAAGGATTCCCTATTTAATAAATGGTATTGGGAAAACTAGCTAGCCATATGCAGAAAACTAAAACTGGATCCCTTCCTTCTACCTAATACAAAAATTAACTCGAGATGGATTAAAGATTTAAAGGTAAGACCTAAAACCACAAAAATCGTAGAAGAAAACCTAGGCAACACCATTCAGGCCATGGGCATGGGAAATGACTTCATAGCTAAATAACCAAAAGCAATCACAGCAAAAGCCAAAATTGACAGATAAGGTCTAATTAAACTAAAGAAATTATCTTCAGAGTGAACAGGCAACCCACTGAATGAAAGAAAACTTTTGGAATCTATTTATCTGACAAAGAGCTAATATCCAGAACCTACAAAGAACTTAAACAAATTTACAAGAAAACAAACAACCCCATCAAAAAGTGGGTGAGGGATATGAACAGACACTTCTCAAAAGAAGACATTTATGCAGCCAACAAACTTATGAAAAAAGCTCATCATCACTAGTCATTAGAGAAATGCAAATCAAAACCACAATGAGATACCATCTCATGCCGGTTAGAATGACAATTATTAAAAAGTCAGGAAACAACAGATGCTGGAGAGGATGTGCAGATATAGGAACACTTTTACACTGTTGGTGGGAGTATAAATTAGTTCAGCCACTGTGGAAGACAGTGTGGTGATTCCTCAAGGATCTAAAACTAGAAATACCATTTGACCCCAGTAATCCCATTGCTGGGTATATACACAAAGAATTACAAATCATTCTACTATAAAGACACATGCATACGTATGTTTATTGCAGCACTGTTCACAATAGCAAAGACTTGGAACCAACCCAAATGCCCATCAGTGTTAGACTGAATAAGGAAAATATACATCATTAAATACTATGCACATAAACACCATAAAATACTATGTAGCTACAAAAAAGAATGAGTTCACGTCCTTTGCAGAGACATGGATAAAGCTGGAAACCATTGTTCTCAGCAAACTAACACAGGAACAGAAAACCAAACACCACATATTCTCACTCATAAGTAGGAGTTGAACAGTGAGAACATATATGGGCACAGGGAGGGGAACATCACACACCAGGGCTTGTCTGGGGATGGAGGGCGAGAGGAGGGGTAGCATTACATGATAGGTTGATGGGTGCAGCAAACCATCATGGCACATGTTTACCTACGTAACAAACATGTATCCCAGAACGTAAAGTATAATAAAAACAAACAAAAAAAATTCAGTGTATAATTACAACCTTTTTAATCATTTGAACAAATGGCATATTTGAACAAATTTTGAATATGTGAACCAAAATAATAGGAGTTTTCTTCTAAGTGTACACAAAGATGGGTAAAGTTGGCATCATAAATTAGTGCAACATTGGTGGTCTCCGTTATGTTGAATTTTGTGTATTTTTAAAAGCATAATTACATTATAATTTTTAATAGTAGAAAAAGTTCTTTGATTTGAATATCCCATTATTTATTTATCCTTTCTCCTATTGATGGGGATTTGGATTATTTCTAGAGTTTTGCTATTACAAACACACTGCTATTAACATTCTTGTGCTTATCTCTGGTATGCATTACAAGAGTCTCTCTGGGGTATATAACTGAGAGTGAAATTAATGAGTTGTAAAGAATGTGTAGACTCAACTTTATGAGATACTGCTGACTGTTTTCCAAATTATCAGTAACAATGTAACTGTAATAAAAATAAAGATGAATTTTAGAAATATGACATTGAGTAAAAAAAAAAAAAAAGCTAACAAGTAAGTCCCAAAATGTTACACACAAGTTCTTGCCTCTTTTATAAAGTTAAAAATAACTAACACTAAATTACATTGTTATTATTTTTCATATAATAACATTCCAAAAGTAACATATCTTCCATATTAACAAAGGGATAAATTAACACAAGATTTAGAATAGGGAAAGTCAAGTAGGAAATACCAGGAACCAGAAAGGAAAGAACCGTATTTATCAATGTTAATTTCCAGGTTAAGTGGGGCATATGGCTGTTTATTTTATATAAATAAATAATTAACTTAAAAATCATACCTGGACCAACGAGGAGAGTATGGCATGAATCGAGGATGTGAGTTTCAAAATAATAAAATCCAAATCTAAGTCAAAATGATACATTTTAAAATAAAGAGTGTGATTAAATTGTTTGCAACTTAAAGAGTAAATGCTTGAAGGGATAGATATCCCATTCTCCATAATGTGCTATTTCATACCATATGCCTGTATCAAAACATCTCATGTACCCCATAAATATATACACCTACTATGTACCCACAAAAATAAAAAATAAAACAAATTTGAAAAGATGATAAACATGCCTCTCCTTAGGATCAATCTAAAACAGTGAAATGAGAAAAGCTCAGACCTTAACTTTAAATTAACAAGGAATTAAATTCTGGATCTGCCACTATCTTCGTTAGCATAGCTTCTATATGTGAGCTGGAGATACTAACATGATAAAGGAGGCATTTCAAAGTAGGGGTTAGAATAGAGTATGCAGTAACCAGAATTAGGACATGTAGCTAGCCAATGACAAAGGGAGAGAGAGGGAAGAAGAAAGGGTGAAGGGCAGGAAAGAGGATGGATCATTCTATTGCTTCTTATGCCAAAAAAAAAAAAAAAAGCTTTAATTCCAGATAAATCAAAGTTCTTAGAATAAAATCTATGAAAACACTAGAATAAGGCGCAGGCAAATTTATTTATACTTTTGGAACTGGAAGGGCTTTTTTGTAAACCTAGAAGCAATTTTAAAAGAATGATAAATTGTCTACATAGAAATATAACATTTTGTATATAAAAATGCATAAAATCAAAAGACAAAATCCTTAGAAAAGTATGTGCAATGTAGATATAAAAAGCCAATTTCTTAATTTTAAAGATCTTATATAAATCCATTTTAAAAATATAATCTAATAGAAAATAGTCAAAGGCTGTGAACAGACAGCTTACAGGAAAACTAATAAAAAGTTCGTATAAACATGAAAATATGCTCAACTTCTAAAATTTAAAGAAACATAAATTAAAATATTATTTTGCCAAAATAACCAATATTGGTGACAGTGTGTGGAAAAAGAAACTAAAATTTTGTTTTGAACTTCTATTATCGGTGGAAAAGTGTATATTTACATAATATTTTTTGATAGCAAGTCAGCTGCGTCTAACAAATTTCTAAATACCCATATATTTTAACCCAGCCATTTCATGTTAGAAAGTTTTCTATGGACATATATAGCCAAAAATAGCTGCCAAGATACAGATATTAATATATCCTTATAACTATTTTTAATTATAAAAACAAGAAACAATCTGAATGTCCTCCAATGGGATCCAGTTACTACACTTTGGTATACTCATACAATGGAATGCCACATAGTCAAATACAGTAATGAGCTTGGTCTGTACATGCTTTCGAGAAAACAGCTTGTATATATATTTACATTTTAAAAGCTACAAATACAGTGGCATGGATCATATGACTCTATTTGTGTAAATTAAAGTTATATATGTATAACAAAAAGTATATACTTATATGCACATATACATTGTATTCCTAAACATCAAGGTATATGCATAAAACCTTTTTTTCTGGTTATATATACAAAGGGAAGATAGATGATGGAGTAAAGATATGTTACTTTTTATTTTATACTTTTCTATTGGATTAATGTATTACTTGTATATATATATACACACACATCATACATATATATATATGTGAAGGTGAAATGAGTATATAAGGTGATTGGCACAATGTAGAAATACCCTATAAAATGTTAGTGCTATTCTCCCTAAAACTGAGAGCTAATAATTCTCTGGATCTACCAATCCCCTTTTTAATTTATGCTCATGACTTTGGTTCTTTTGGATGTAAAGAACAACTCAGGGTCTTAAAGCATAAAATGTATAGATAGAAATAAAGAGAATTAGATCATCTTCCTTTCTTTATTCTTTACCAAAGAGATCTGATTTATTTACATTTTATACTTTCAAACATTTAACAATTTTTCCTCCTAAATCCTAAATACTGACAATGTTGTGATTTTTGTTTCTAACTGCCTTCCTTTACCACCAGATTGTCTTGACACAAAAAAGAAAACTCAGGAGAAATTTTTGTATTATAAAAAAATAGACATTTTCACACAGAAGGGTTCATGTTCTCCTTATTTTTCTAAATTAAATCTGTTTACTCTTCAAAAGACAAATAGGGTTTTGAGTCATAAAGAGCAATAGCTTATATCATAAAAGAATTAAGAATTTTAAAAAAATAAACAAAAATCATCTTACCTAAAGAGACACTGCATTTAGATTCAAATGGCCCAGGCACACCTGGGCTTTCAGCTAGACTCACTGCTTGGACAAGCCTCTGCCTATTAGAACTGTCAGCAGTGCCAAAATTTGGGCCAAATTCCAAGACAGAACCCTACCTCCAAGTGCTTTTATCATTTTTTAATTGCATGTGTCTGCAGTGCCTTACTGTCTGCCACTTAATATTCCTGTATGTTGCTAAACAGCTGCCATGTTGTTTCCCTAGAGATATGTTCCTGTATATCCTTACCTATTTCACAGGGCTGTTGTAAAGCTTAATTAATTAATGTTTCCTGGATGCCTTGAGGTTTTCAGACAAAAAGTGTTAGGTAGAAAGTGTACAGAGTCTTATTAAACCTCCAGTTTATCCTGAAGATTGAAGTCTCTCCCCCACCTGGTCTTGATTTTTAACAGACAGGGCATATTCCAGTCCCCTGTGCCATGTCCAGAGTCCTGAGGTCACAGTTTTGGTCTGGCCATCACATCAACCCAGCCAGCTTGAGAGGTGAAAGGTTATTCAAAATCTCACATAGGGCTATAGGCCAAGACCGCTCCAACCAGTCTGGGTATGATTAAGATAGAATGAATTTCTCATAGTAGACCACAATATAACTGTGTAAGATTCTAGAATAAACCTAAAGTTGTTTGATTTTTGTTTTTATGTTTTTTGGTCTTAGCAAAGGATTTTTTAAGTGAAGGTTTTCAGATGAGCAAAAGAGGTAAAGAGGCATTTCAAAGAATAAGAAACCCAAGGTCAAAAAACATATAAAAAGGTATCCAACATTACTAATAAACAATAAAATTAAAATTAAAATAATATTAAAATTCTATTTTTCACCTATTCTATTGGCCAAACCTTACTATTCTGAGTATCGACAAGGATATAGAGCCAAGAGAAATCTTGTAAACTGTTGTTGGGAATACAACTGTATTAAAAGCAATGTAGTCAAGTTGAACATGTGATCACTCTGATGCACATGTAAGGACATTCTTCATTTGTGCATAGGGAAAAGTTTAAAATGTTGACAGCAGCCTCATTTTTTTATTGCAAAAAGTAAAAAAACAATGTAAATGCTCATCAATAGTAGAATTTGAAAGTTATGGCATAATCAAAAAGAAAATAATAGCAGAGAAAATAAATGAACTGAAGCTATTGAATAAACATGAAAATATTTCACCAACACAATATTGAATAAAAAAAGGAAAGTTGCTCTGGAATACATAAAGATGATGCCACTTGTGTGACGATAAGAACATGCCAAACAGTACCATATTGTTTAGGTAGACAAACATAAACTGAAACTGTAAGGATATGTGTGGCAATAACAAACTCCCAATACAGGAAGCGGGTACTAGTGGGCATCTGGGATTGAGGAAGAATATACAAAAGGCTTCAAATGAGGGGTAGCTGGACAGGGGCTGATTATATCATCCTTTATGCGTTTTATCTTTATACCTTTTATATACCTGGAATATTTCCTCATGAAAACTACTCACATCAATCGGCAAAAGTATCAAAAGATATTTGATAGCAGGGAACCTTACACATCTGTGGGGTCAGAGGTATATTTGAACTCTCTGCACTTTACACTTAATTTTGCTGTGAACCTAAAACTGCTCTAACAATAAAATTCTATTACTCAATTAAAGGAAAAACTATTTGTTATTAACAAATATTATGTTATGTATAACCCATGGATTTCATAATAGTTATGTTCTGTATAACCCATGGATTTCAAAATAGTTAATATTAAAGAAACAACAGTAGGAGAATCAGCCTAAAAGGCAGAATATGGAGAGATGAAAGGAAGGGACTTGAGAAAAAAAGCTAAATTGGAAGTTCAGCACATCAAGACCACACCTCTGTGATGTCTGTATCATGTATGTGGGCATGTGTGTAACCTTGCTTATTAAATGTCTGCTGCATTCCAAGTAGTGCCGCTAGAGCACTGTATTAGTCCGTTCTCATGCTGCTATGAAGAAATACTCCAGACTGGGTAATTTATAAATGAAAGAGGTTTAATTGACTCACAGTTCCACATGGCTGGAGAGGCCTTAGGAAATTTACAATCATGGCGGAAGGCACCTCTTCATAGGGCAGCAGGAGAGAGAATGAGTGCTGAGCGAAGCAGGAAGCGCCTTATAAAACCATCAGATCATGTGAGAACTCACTCGCTATCATGAGAATAGTGTGAAGGAAACTGCCCCCGTGATTCAATTATCTCCACCTGGTCCCACTCCTGACATGTGGGGATTATTAAAATTTAAGATGAGACTTTGGGTGGGGACACAGCCAAACCACGTCAAGCATGCTTTTATGAAATCTATTATTGTACAGCTAATGCTACAGCCACTTTAGAGTAATTTCTCTCCAGCCCTAGAACAGTGATTTGCAAAAAATTTTTAAGAGTCCATACAAAATGTCATATAGAATTCAAATATATAAATGGATAAAACTACATTTTCTCTGGCTATAGATATGGTGGGAGTCTGCATGCCTACTATTCTTGCCACCCCCCACCCAAGCACCTGTGCAGGATCCTAGTACTTAATAATTGGAATACGATTGCTCTAAAATAGCACATTCTCATGTATGTTTTGCAGAGACACTAGTCCTAAGAAACGTTCTATATTCGTGGGATTCCATGATCATACACATTTGAGAGATGCTACATGTTCACAGTGCATTCTAAAGGCTCTGAGAAGCCCTACAACAAAGAAACCAATTTACTCTGTTGGAACTAGTATTTCTCAAGCATAGGTAACCGCAGAACATTCTTCCACACAAAATATCTATAAATATCCCTAAGCACTCTTTCAGAAATATATGCTTTCAACCATAAAACAAATATCTCCTATTAAGATCATTGGTATTTGGTTCATTTCAATGTAAAAAACTTACAATTACTTATGAGTCTTAACACTGTCCAAGGCCTTATTTTTTTTCAAATGGATTTCTCTAGTACCCTTTCTAGCACTTTCCCTGTTAAAGATATACGCATCGTAAGTTGGCCATCTACTGTTTTCAACAAATAGATACTGAGTGCCTGTCCTATAGAAGGAATTTTAAATGCAAGGACACAAGACCCATACTTCATATACTTCAATGTCAAGGAGTTTGAAAAGGTTTGTGTTGCATTTTTGAAAAGGCAGGCATTATTGACAAAATAATGCAGATTCTTCAAGTGTTTACTGAACTTCAATGAGTTTGATGTTCCTGCAATGTATCAAATTCCAAAAACTTTCAGGTTGGTCTTGGATGGCATGCTTAATGGTATGAATATCTGTGACTATAAGTGCTTAAGATAAGCAGATACTTAATAAATATTTATTGAATTGATATATGAACAGAGGGAGAATCCAAGATGGCCAAATAGGAACAGCTCTAGAGTGCAGTTCCCAGCAAGAACAATGCAGAGGGTGAGTGCCCACCACATTTCAAAAAAATTTTTCACTGCCCACAGACCAGGATATTCCCAGGCCAAACAGCGCCACGAGTTTTCAGCATGGTGATTTCAGCTGGTGCTGGGTTGGCACACAGAAACTCACACAAATCTGGGTGGTCCATTTCAACTGGCACCTGGAATGCCTGGGAGACAGAGCCACCCATTCAACTGAAAGGGAGGGGGCAGGCCAGGGAGCCAGGGGGTACCACCCCCACAAAACAAGCAATCTAAAACACTCTGGATTGAGAGCTTTGCGGCAAGCGTAGCAGGACCCAGGATGGTCCAGCTCAGTGTGGGGAAGGGCGACCACCACTACCGAGGCAGTCCGCCACTACCAAGGCAGTTTACATAGCAGCTAGGCAGAGCCTGCGGCAGCTCAGCAATGCCTCTGCTGGCAGACTGTGACTAGACTACTCCGTGTGGGGCAGGGCATCTCTGAAAAAAGGCAGCAGCATGACAGGAACTTATAAATAAAGCCAACCTTCCTAGGACAGAGCACCTGGGAAAAGAGGCAGTTATGAGTTCTGCTGCAGCAGACTTAAAAGTACCTGCCCAGCAGCTCTGCATGAAACAATGGAGCTCCCAGCACAGCACTTGAGCTCCTATAAGGAACAGACTGTCTCCTCAAGCAGCTCCCCGACCCCCATATACCCAAAGAGACACCTCATAAAGGACAGCTCAGGCCGACATCTGACAGGTACCCTTCTGGGACAAAGATAACAGAAGAAGAAACCAGCAGCAACACTTACTGTTCTGCAGCCCCCGCAAGTGATCCCCAGGCAAGCGGTGTCTGGAGTGGACCTCCAGCAGAAGGGCCTGACTGTTAGATGGAAAACCAAGAAACAGAAAGAAATAACTTCATCATCAACAAAAAGGACATCCACTTAGAGACCGCATCTGAAAGTCACCAACTACAAAGACCACAAGTGGATAAAGCCACTAAGATGGGAAGAAACCAGCACAAAAAGGATGAAAACACCCAAAAACCAGAATGCCTCTTCTCCTCCAAAGGATCACAACTCCTCACCAGCTAGGGATCAAAGACGGATGGAGAATGAATCTGATGAATTGACAGAAACAGGCTTCAGAAGGTGGGTAATAACAAACTTCTCTGAGCTAAAGGAACATGTGCTAACCCAATACAAAGAAATGAAGAACCTAGAAAAAAGGTTAGATGAGCTCCTAACTAGAATAAACAGCTTAGAGAAGAATATAAATGACCTGATGGAGCTGAAAAACACAGCATGAGAACTTCATAAAGCATACGCAAGTTTCAATAGCCGAATCAAACAAGCAGAAGAAAGGATATCAGAGATAGAAGATCAACTCAATGAAACAAAATAAGAAGGCAAGATTAGAGAAAAAAGAGTGAAAAGAAATGGACAAAGCTACCAAGAAATATGGGATTATGTGAAAAGACCTAATCTACGTTTGATAGGTGTGCCTGAATGTGATGGAGAGGATGAATCCAAGCTGGAAAACAATCTTCAGGATATTATCCAGGAGAAGTTCCCCAACCTAGCAAGTCAGGCCACCATTCAAGTCCAGGAAATATAGGGAACACCACAAATATATTCCTCAAGAAGAGCAACCCCAAGGCACATAATCGTCAGATTCACCAGAGTTGAAATGAAAGAAAAAATGCTAAGGGCAGCCAGAGTGAAAGGTTAGGTTACCCACAAGGGGAAGCCCATCAGACTCACAGCAGATCTCTCCGCAGAAACCCTACAAGCCAGAAGAGAGTGGGGGCCAATATTCAACATCCTTAAAGAAAAGAACTTTCAACCTGAAATTTCAAATCCAGCCAAACTAAGCTTGATAAGTGAAGGAGAAAGTAAATCCTTTATGGACAAGCAATTGCTGAGAAATTTTGTCACCACCAGGCCTGCCTTACAAGAGCTCCTGAGAGAAGCACTAAACAAGGAAAGGAACAACCAGTACCAGCCACTCCAAAAACATACCAAATAGTAAAGACTATTGACACAATGAAAAAAATGTGTCAACTAACAGGCAAAACATCCAGCTAGCATCAAAATGGCAGGATCAAATTCACACACAACAATATTAACCTTAAACGTAAATGGGCTAAATACCCCAATCAAAAGATACAGACTGGCAAATTGGATAAAACGTTAAAACCCATTGCTGTGCTGTATTCAGGAAGCCCATCTCACATGCAAGGACACACATAGGCTCAAAATAAAGGGATGGAGGAAGATTTATCAAGCAAATGGAGGGCAAAAAAAGCAGGAGTTGCAATCCTAGTCTCTGATAAAATGGACTTTAAACCAACAAAGATCAAAAGAGACAAATAAGGGCATTACATAATGGTAAAAGGATCAATGCATCAAGAAGAGCTAACGATCCTAAATATATACACATCCAATACAGGACCACCCAGGTACATAAAGTAAGTTCTTAATGACCTAAAAAGAGACTTAGACTCCCATACAATAATAGTGGGAGACTTTAACAGTCCACTGTCAATATTAGACAGATCAACGAGACAGAAAATTAACAAGGTTATCCAGGACTTGAACTCAGATCTGTAACAAGTGGACCTAATAGACATCTACAGAAATCTCCACCCCAAATCCACAGAATATACATTCTTCTCAGCACCACATTGCAC
>CAUYLG010027076.1:0-10193 GCA_963573385.1 Cacajao melanocephalus
AGTTCTGCTCTGATCTTAGTTATTTCTTGTCTTCTGCTAGCTTTTGAATTTGTTTGATCTTGCTCCTCTAGCTCTTTTAATTGTGACAGTAGGGTGTCATTTTTAGATCTTAACACTCAATATTTTAACATTTAGTGACACTGAAATCCAGCAGTGAGCTATGATGGCGTCACTGCATTCTAACCTGGGCAGCAGATCAAGACCCTGTCTCAAAGAAAAAAAAAATCCTGCACAAAAACAGAAACAAAAATTGTGTATTTTGCTTATTCATACTACTAGTAAGTGTTTGTTATATCTCCTGCACTGTGTTGGCATTGGGGATAAAAAACATAGTCCCTTTACAGAAATACACTCTTGAATAAAACAACATAAACCAAAAACATGTAAAAACATAGTCCCTTCCCTCATAAAGTTTATTTTCTAGTAATAGTGATTTTCTCAGAAGAGGCATAATATTAGGGTGTTAGAGAATAAGGTGAAGAAATCAGTGGGAAATACACAATTTGGGCAAACAACACATTTTTTTTTTCTTTATGATGCTAGCATTTCTTTATTATTAATCATGTAAATACATGATACATAATTTTGTTTTATCCTATAATTATATCTACCATGTTAGGTTTTAAAAGTACAGCTTATTCTAATCATTGCAAATTTAATTGCCTTTAATTATTTTGAGTGTTTGGTTGCTAAGGAGACTGAAAGGCAACCTTGCTATAAGGGTTTTAAAGGTCTGAAAAACAAAATGCATTTTTAATTCATCTCAGATAATCTTGCATTAGAGAAAGAGAAATTCTGTGTGATGTCGAGATAGAAACCCTTTTGCCGGCAGGGTCTGGCCTTTTGACAAGTTTTATTTAGAATGCATATATCAAATCTTAGGGAAAGATTTTCAGCTAAGGTGTAAATGACCAAATGGTGTCAGTATGAATTTTGATTGAAAAAAATTCCATTGAGTTGAGGCTTGCCAGTACCCTCAAGAATAAGAAAAACATGTATACAGATGTGTGCACATGTGTATGTAGGATATTTTTTAGTCATGTTCAAACAAGATGACTAGTAAGAAATATCAAGTTCTGGGCTTTGATAAAAGGCAGAAGATATAAATCAATACCTAAGGCATGATGATAAAAGTTGGTAAAGAAAAAGGAAGAAATTAGACTCCTCAATTACTGTTTGTCTTATGTCTTCTGAGAACAGTAATCTTCTGACTTAGAAAATGAGTTTTTGTGATTTGGAGTTAATACTCAGATTTTATAAGAAAGCATTTTCTTGTTTTTGCCATTGTTACATGGCATGACCAAATTGCCAAACAATTGCTGGTAATTTTATTTTCTATAATTAAAAAAATTAATTGTAAAAAACATATGACATATAATATACCATCTTAATTTTTTTTGTACAGTTCAGTCTTGTTAAGTATATTCACATTGTTGTATAATATCTCCAGAACTTTTTCATCTTGCAACACTGGAACTCTGCACTCGTTAGTAACTTCCCATTTTTCTCTCCCTCCAGGCCCCAGTAACCACTATTTTACTTTCTGTCTCTGTGAATTTTACTACTTTAGCTACCTCATATCGTTGGAATCATATAATATTTGCGTTTTCGTGTCTGGCCTAGCATTTCACTTAGCTTAATATCCTCAGGTTTCATCTATGTTGTAACGTGGCAGGATTTCCTTCTTTGTAAAGGCTGAATAATATTCCTTTGTATGTTTATCCACCTTTTGTTTGTCCATCCATGGACATCTGGGTTTCTTCCATCTTTTGGCTATTGTGAATAATGCTGCTACGAATGTGGGTATACACATCTCTCTTCCAGATCCTGCTTTAAATTCTTTTAGAATTATATATTCCCAGAAGTGGGAATGACTGACAACTTACGAACTTGTAGATAAGGACAAAAATGCTTGAAGAGCAGAACCAGGCAAAGTCATGCCAATTTTTTTAAAAAGGGTTTAGCAAGTGTGCTTAATTCAAAAGTAAGGTGGAGTGTATTTATTAATACATCAAATACAGTGGACTTCAGACCAAGGAAAATTACAGAGATAAAGACATGGCCGAGCATGGTGGCTCACACCTGTAATCCTAGCACTTTGGGAGGCTGAGGTGGGCAGATCACTGGAAGTCAGGAGTTCGAGACCAGCCTGGCCAACATGGTAGAACCGCATCTCTACTAAAAATACAAAAGTTTGCTGGGCATGGTGGCGCATGCCTGTAACCCCAGCTACTCTGGAGGCTAAGACAGGAGATTTGCTTGAACCCTGGAGGCAGAGATTGCAGTGAGCCGAGATCACGCCACTGCACTCCAGCCTCAGCCTGGATAACAGAGTAAGACTCTGTCCCCGCCCCACAAAAAGACATTACATACTGCTAAAAGACTCAGGTTACCATAAAGACACAATAATCCTACATTTGTATGCACCTGAGAACAAAGGCTCAAAATACTTGAAGAAAAAAGTGACAGAACTGAAGGGACAAGTAGAAAAATCTATAGTTATAGGCGAGGACTTCGACACTCCTCTCTTAGTTATTGATAGAATCAGTTCACAGAAAATTCACAAGGACATAGAAGAAGTGACTAACACCATAAACCAATTGGATCTAATTGGCATTTATAGAATACTTCATCCAACCATAAGATATACAGAGGATACATGTTCTTTTCTAGTGCTTGTAAAACATTCACGAAGGTTGACCATATTCTCAGTTATTTTAACAGGTTTAAGAATTTGAAATGATACAAAATATGTTCTCTGACTATAGTGGAGTTCAACTTGAAATCTGTAGCAGAAGGATAGCTAGGAAACCCTAAATGTTAAGTAATATAAGTAAATAATCCATAGGTCAAAGAGAAAATTTTATGAGAAGTTAAAAAAATGTTTTGAATGGAGTGAAAATGAAAATACAACATATCAAAATGGGGGGGGTGCAGCTAATGCTTGGAGGGAATTGAATAGCGTTAAATGCTTACATTAGAAAAGAAGAATGGATACCCCATTTACCCTGATGTGATCATTTCTCATTGCATGCCTGTATGAGAAAATCTTATGTAACCTATACGTATATGCACTTACTATGTACCTACAAAAATTAAAAAGCAAACAAAAAGAGGGTTGATTTTTAATGTATAGTTAATTGGCATGCTGGATTCAAATCCCAAGCAAGGTGCTAGGACAAATGACTAATGAGTTGACTTGAGGAAATTTAGGGAAGGAAGCGGTGGTCACTAGGAGTTAGCCTGAGAGGAGTAAGATTACATCATGTGAGGGTAACTGCATGTTTAAAAAAAAAAATCAGGCCACTAAACCTATAGATGAGGACAGGTAGTAAAGCTGGCGAATGTGCAAGGCTTTGACGATGGTTAACAGTGACTCTCTGGGAGAAACATGGAGAAGTGTGGGATGTATAGTGGAGATGTATTATTAGAATGAGTGAACCTGGGTAAATAATGTTATATATTGGGGGCCCCTTTTTGGGTAGGGGTGGGAAATGGTTTATGATACTGTGTTAGGTGGGTCCTGCCTTGTTTACTGATGGTTTGAGTAATAATCAGCATCATAATCTCTTATTTGAAGATGATCAGTGTGCTCCATTGAGAACCTGTCCTTGGACTTCTCCAGCATCCTCCCTCTCACGGACCCCTCCACTTTCCCATCCTGCTGTGCTGCCTGCATTTGGCTGCCCTTAGTCAGTTTCCCTCCCCTCCCATCTCTCTCTCTGATAATAGGTAACCAGTGGATTACTTTTCTGTTGTTTATTTCTTCATCATTGTAAATATTTAAATAACATTTTATAAAAGCAGTGTGGTCATTTCATCTTATTTAAGAATAATTGCAAACACTCTCCTTGTCATTAAAAATGGTGTGTTTATAAAATTTCCCAAGACCTGAAAAGATTGGTTTCCCTGAAAAAAATAGTGAGAAAAAAAAGTGGGATACATATACATTTACATTTGTGTATGTTCACAGTTTTACAGTTTTGTTAAAAATGCCCATGTTTGCATATAAAATATCGGAAAGAAAATACATCCAAAAGTTAGAAAAAGTTTTGACTATTTCAGATGCTGTTTTTCTTCAGCAATTTCCTGCATGTTCCAAATGGCCAACTTTCTTTTGCGGATACCTGTATTAGTCTTTGACATGATTCATTTTTCATGCTAGAAATCAGTGGCTCCAACTTTAAAAAATGTCCTAGTGCTCACCATTTTAAAGTGAATTGGTCTTATATTCGGTGGCAGTGGAGGGAGTCGGGAATGAGGTTGACTTGCTGGAAAATTTCCCTCTGGATTTGTAGTTTGAGTGCAGGAAGATTTGAAAACCTTATTCACCCCTCGTCCATCTCCAATTTTATTCATTTATTTTTTTGAGACGGCGTCTTGCCCTGTCACCTAGGCTGGAGTTCAATGGTGCGATCTTGGCTCCCAGGTTCAAGCGATTCTCCTGCCTCCGTCTTCCAAGTAGCTGGGATTACAGATGCCCACCACCACTCCTGGGTTTCACCATGTTGGCCAGGCTAGTCTTGAACTCCTGACCTCAGGTGAATCTGCCCAGCCCAATTTTAAAAATGAGTTTTACTTATACCAAGTTTGTGACCTGATTTCATGTCCACCAAACCCTTTTTGTGTTCTCTGAAAATTTTATTTAATGGAGTAACAGCAGCAAAAAGATCCATTGCTAGACTGTTTATTCATTAGTTAAAGCTGGCACAGAAGTGAAAGGAAGATTGGCTGTTTGTCATGGTCTGTTCCCAGAGTATCTTATTTCTTCCCAGGGGTTTCTCTTTAGAAGGTGGTGCTCTTCCTATCTCAAAATCGAGGACAGTGGTCCTGCCCCTTTGCGGCATGTGCCTCTTAGTGTCCCTCGTT
Source organism: Cacajao melanocephalus (assembly GCA_963573385.1). Classification (NCBI taxonomy): domain Eukaryota; kingdom Metazoa; phylum Chordata; class Mammalia; order Primates; family Pitheciidae; genus Cacajao; species Cacajao melanocephalus. The sequence continues at coordinate 4,870 of CAUYLG010027076.1, forward strand.
CTTCCAGGGGATGCCTTTTTGACCTGGGCTCTGCTATCTCCTCGGTTACCCTGTGGGTCCTTCACCATATCCTGTGAGCTTTATTGGTAGAAATGAACTCTAATTTGTTTAAAATGATCTCTTCTTGAATTACTACAAACAGCAGTTCATTCTTAAGAAAATGAAGTACTGTAGTGTAATATATTCTTTCAACTGATGAGACTTGGTCTCAGATACCCTTTAGTATTTCCATGTCTGAACTTGCTAGGAATTATTCATAGATTCTTGGCTGGATTACATTCTGTTTCAGAGTTTTTCAAACCAGATGAGTGGAAATCTGCAAAGATTTAGTAGAGATATTTCACCAATGACCCTAGGCTTCAAGTGTTTTTGTTGTTGTTAAAATGTGAAGAATTCAGTACTTTAAGTTGCGAGGATGTTCATTTCTTCTTCTTTTTTTTTTTTTGAGACAGAGTCTCGCTCTGTTGCCAGGCTGGAGTGCAGTGGCTCAATCTCAGCTCACTGCAACCTCTGCCTCCTGGGTTCAAGCGATTCTTCCGCCTCAGCCTCCCAAGTAGCTAGGACCACAGGCGCATGCCAGCATGCCCGGCTAATTTTTGTAGTTTTAGTAGAGATGGGGTTTCACCTTGTTGGCCGGGATGGTCTTGATCTCTTGACCTCATGATCCGCCCGCTTCGGCCTCCCGAAGTGCTGGGATTACAGGTGTGAGCCACCGCGCCTGGCCTGAGGATATTTATTTCTATTTTCCTTCAGGCTCCACTTCTCTTTCTAAGTTATACCTTGTCTTCATGCCGATCACATTTATTTTTAAGTATAGTTAAGAGATTAACCCAGGAATAAAACAAGTCAAGCACTGATACTTACAGGTGAATAATGTTAGTTTTGTTCTGTGACCCAAAGACTGAACTAAAAAGGGAAAGAAGGAACCGCCATCCACACTTATTTTCTCAGTTGTAAAAATTTCAAATACAGCCCCTTCCGTCTCAGCACACCTCTCAACCTTTATTGTTTTTTGGTGAAACACCAGCATACATTTTACCTATTGCCGTTTGCTGTGGCTATATGTATTAAAACTTGGTTTCTTAATTAATCTATTATGGTTTAGGTTTTCAGCAGAAATTTTTTTCTGTCATCAGGAAGTTTAATAATAAACATATTTAATTCTGCATCCCCAATAGTATGTATTGATGTGTTTAAATAAACTCTGTGCAATCTGATGTGAATACTGCCTCCCCGCATTGTTTCAGTCTGGAAGCATGTTTGTGGTTAGGCAGTTTATTGAGGTCAAAATGTCCGTGGGACTATGCTTCTAGGTTTGTCATAATGCTTCTGCCATGTCTTGGTTTTACTTTAATCTTAGATTTAAAAGGAATGGCACATTATGGTACCCAGGATGCTGACCTAGGGAGCCACAGTCAAGCCACTTTAGTTTGCCACTAGTTGGCCACTGTCCTAATCTCAGTATTTTAGTTGTCTTCTTTGTCCCCCAATTTCTTGGGATTCAACTTGTATCCCAGGTCACCTCTCCCTCTTCCAGTAGGAACACCCAGTGTCTGGCCTGGCAGAGCAAAGTGGGGTGACTGAGGAGAGGTATTGGGATGGTTCATTGGGCTGAGATGGCAGAGAAGAGGTGCAGTTCCTGGGGGAGCAGCCCAGGGCTCCCACTCAGCATCACCATGAAGGGGACTGCAGGTTTCACCTGCTCAAGGTGTCACACGTAAGGAGTGGAGATTCATATCATAGACCTAAATTAACCTGAGACGGCACCAGGAGACAAGTACATTCTGGTATCCTGGTGAGATCTTGAAACTTCAGGAGAGAACCCTAGCTACACAACTCCCCCGCAATGACCGCAATATGAACACGCCATTCTGTATGTGCACAGTGGTACCCTGACCTGACCCAGCTTAGGAGTTCTCAGGGGTAGGTTCCTCGTCCCGCAGGACTCGGACCTCTGCCTTGTCCCCTCATAGTGTGTGTGGGGGGGTGATTAATGTGCCCAGGAGTGTGCCCGAGGGACATCTGAGCAGGTGAAAGCAGCAAGGGTGGGAAAGCCCCTTCAGGTGGAACTCTTCACACGTATAATAACCTCAAGAGAGTTTTACTTGAGGAAGGTGTCTTTTCCAGTTTGCACAGAGGCGCATCCTGGGCCAGCAGAAGCCTGTATACAGGAAAGCACAACTTGGTGTAAATATGCTATGGAGGAAATTCACCTAAAGATTGAGAGCCCAGAACTCGGAAATGGATTACCAAGAATCAAACAAAACTAAACTGATAGCCACATTTGCTGAGAGCTAGGCTCAGATTTAGTCGCTTCATTCTAGTCTGACTCTGTCATTAGTATTGAGAGCCTCTGTTCAATTCTGAATCTTGGAGGTTCTACGGAAGATTGCCAGCTAAATTCTCTCCTGAACACCCCCCTATCCCCCATCCTCCTCTTCTTTGAGTCACTCTATCCTATTACCCAGTGTTCTGGTCTTCATAGCATTTGTCATTTTATGACATTCTGTGTGTTCATTTACTTTAACAAAAAAATCATCTCTTTCTTTGTCTTAGAACCTAAACCCATAAAGACAATGACTTTATCTGTCTTGCTTCTCATTTTATTCTCTGTACCTCTAAGTCTTTGCGCATAATAGGCCCTTGGTTTTTATTAATAAAATTGGTTCATGCTTCATCTAACTATCCCACTGAGTTGTAGGACATTTATCCATACCTGGGAAGGCTGGAATTGGTTGAGTATCCTCCATTTGTGACATTTTAATTAATACTGTAACTGTATTAACAACTGCCTTTGGCAGATATTTACAACACATGCACTGTAACTCAGTAAATCCACAGAAGCTGTCCCTTCAGTTCAGCAGTCAGTGGAATACTTTCTGAGTAAACTATGAAGCTCACCCCTGTATGTTGTGTAAGATCTGAGGTTCCATTGGTGATAGGAAATACACATAAGACAGGGTTCCAGTATTAAATAAATCTATTTAGGAAAACATGTCTAAAAATAGGTTAGTGAGAACTTTGACCTTGTTTTTAAACTCTGTTTTTCACCCTGTTATGAGGGAGGTGATATAGCGAGAAGGGTGGTTTCCAGGAAAAAAAAAAATCAGCTGTCATTGAAGTATAATCGGGGGCTTCAGTGATGTGATGTAGACTGTGATCCACTTAGGAATTAAAATCTAGTAAAGGTTTCTGTCAATAATTTATTAACTATTTTAAATTGGGAAACAAATTCATAAACATGTTAACTTTTTTTTTTAACAGTGTAAATTTAAAGTATAAGCGTTGCCAGGTGCGATGTCTCATGTCTGCAATCCCAGCACTTTGGGAGGCCGAGGCGGGCAGATCACGAGGTCAGGAGATGGAGACCAGCCTGACCAACATGGTGAAACCCCATCTCTACTAAAAAAATTATAAAAATTAGCTGGGGGTAGTGGCGCGTGCCTGTAATCACAGCTACTCAGGATGCTAAGGCAGGAGAATCGTTTGAACCAGAGTCAGAGGTTGCAGTGAGCTGAGATCACACCACTGCACCCCAGCCTGGGCAACAGAGTAAGACTTTGTCTTAAAAACAATAAAAATGATAAAATAAAGTATAAGCATTTCTCCAACCCTGGATCTCCCAGGCCCCCTGTGCCACAGGCAACCCCTACCTATTAACAGTTAAAATGGATGCTCAGCTGTGCAGATGTGTGTGTGTGTGTGTGTGTGTGCACGTGTGCACACACATGCCCTCTTCCTTCTTGAAAAACATGGGTACATGCTGTACATACTTATACTTCTGTACATAAATGTATTAGCCCATTTAGGTATGTTGTGCTTTTTTAAATGACTGTGTGGTATTTCATTACACTGATACATTGTAATGCATCTAACCATTCCCCTATGGAAAAGCATTTTATACTGAATACATAATAATTTGAGACTAGATAAACATCTGTCAAAGAAGTAGGAATGAAAATTACTTTCACAGTGCTTTTGGTTATCTTGAAAACCTAAGACATCTTCAAATGCCAGGACATCTCTCATAATGTCATTCATGAAGGCAAATATATGAGTGAAAAACAGAATGAATGAAAAACAGGATCACAGACTACCCACAGTTAACTTCAACTGTGGAATCCTTTATTGTTTATTGAGTTCCTTTAGGCAGTTGAATTTCATTTTGTGTGCACAGCAATCATGTCTCATGCTGCAAAATAGTTTTAAATAATTTCTTATACAGAGGAAAACTTTTGTGGTGCTGGAGTGGAGCTTAGAATTCTCTATCATGGCATTTTTAGGCCATTTAACGTTACCCCACTAAAGTAACGCAGTACAGACCGTGTTGTTGAAGTGGCAGCTTGGGTTAACTGTGTTTCCACCTCTTCTGAATTACATCCTTTCTACCTGTCATCAGCTCAGCATAATGTAGCACAAATTGATTTTCCTAATTTGATAGGTTAAGTTCTTTAAAATAATAATTAGGGATAGCAGTATGGGCTGATTTGCTACAAAATGTGTTTTGCAGATGCTGTTTGGGCCACATGTGATTGGCAAGTGGAGGAGCCATGTTTGTATGAAGTGGAGGTTGCGTGATTTCAGTTTCCCCAGTATGTTAATGCTTTATTTTACCAAGTAACTGGAGCTGAATGAAAATGAAAGTAATATCGCTGAACTCCTGAGGTGTCGGGGAATAAGCTACCATTTATGATGCTTGGTCTTGGAGGTTCTTGCGGTGGGAGAGATTCGGGAAGAGGGTTCTCCTTGATCTTTGTGCATTTTGTACTTACCTCTGTAACTTCATCGCCTCAACCCTCCCCTACAGCTTCCTTTAAGCTACTGTTACTCTTTTTTTTTTTTAATTGCACTTTAGGTTTTGGGGTACATGTGAAGAACATGTAAGATGGTTGCGTAGGTACACACATGGCCGTGTGCTTTGCTGCCTTCCTCCCTATCACCTATATCTGGTATTTCTCCCCATGTTATCCCTCCCTAACTCCCCGCTCCCCTGCTGGCCCTCCCCAATTTCCCCCCCACAGACCCCAGTGTGTGATACTGCCCTCCCTGTGTCCATGTGTTCTCATTGTTCGACACCTACCTGTGAGTGAGACCATGCGGTGTTTGATTTTCTGTTCTTGTGTCAGTTTGCTGAGAATGATGGTTTCCAGGTTCATGCATGTCCCTGCAAAGGACACGAACTCATCGTTTTTTATGGCTGCATAGTATTCCATGGTGTATATGTGCCACATTTTCCCTGTCCAGTCTATCATCGATGGGCATTTGGGTTGGTTCCAGGTCTTTGCTATTGTAAACAGTGCCACAGTGAACATTCGTGTGCATGT
>CAUYLG010027077.1:0-22263 GCA_963573385.1 Cacajao melanocephalus
TTATTGAGTTTACTTGTTCTAGGTCTGAGTTCAAATCATAAATGTCCTTGTTAATTTTCTGTCTTGTTAATCTGTGTAATGTTAACAATGTGTTAAAGTCTCCTGATGTTATTGTGCGGGAGTCTAAGTCTCTTTATAAGTCATTAAGAACTTGTGTTATGTATCTGGGTGCTCGTGTGTGTGTATATTTTTTTAATAGAGATGGTATCTCACTATGTTTCCGAGGCTCATCTCAAACACCTGGGCTCAAGCCATCTGCTCACCTCAGCCTCCCAAAGAGTTGGAATTATAGGCATATGCCACTGTGTCTGGCCCTGACTTTTTTCTTTTCTAATAAAAGCACTTGAAACTGTGAGTTTCTTGCTAAGCACTTTTTTAGTTGCATTTCACAAAATTCAACACGTGGTGCTTCACTTTCATTAAGTTCAAGGTACTTTTTAAAGTTTCCCTTGAGTCTCTTTTTGACCCATGAATTATTTAGCAGTGTAGTTTTTAATTGCAATATGTTAATAGAATTTCTAACTATTTTTTATTATTAATTTTTAGTTTAATTTTATTCTATTTATATAATTTCTATTATTTTAAATTTGTTGAGGGATGTTTTGTAACCCAAAACTATTTTGGTGGATGTTCCATGTGTGCTTGAACATAATTTGTATTCTGCTTTTATTGAGTGAAACATTCTATTAATATCAGTGAGGACAAGCTGGCTGATAATGTTGTTCAGGTTATTTACATCCTTACTAACTTTTGATTATGTATTGTATCAACTATTCAGAGAAGAATGCTGAAGCTTCCAATTATAATTGTGGATTTCTCTATATCTCCTTTCAGAACTACCTTTTTTTGCTTCATGTGTTTTTAAGTTAGGTTGTTTGGTACATCTATATTTAGGGTTATTTTGTTTTCTTGTAGAATTTGCCTTTTTATCATTACTGAATATACATCTTCTTCTTTGATAAATGCTCCTTGTTCTGAAATCTACTTTGTTGGAAATTAATATAGATTAATATATAACAAAGCTCCCATTTTGTTTTTATTAGTATTTTTATGGTATATCATTCTTCATTCTTTTAACTTATTTATGCCTTTATATTAAATTGAGGTTCTTATAGATGCCATAAATGTGGGTCTTGCTTTTATTAAAATCGAATCTGACAACTCTGTCTTTTAATTAATGTGTTTAGTCACACACTATTTACATTTAAACCATTTCTTGATTTGGTTGGATTAACCCCACTTTACTAGCTATTTTATATTGGTTCCAACAGTTTTTTTTTCTTGTGTCCTTTTTCATCTTCTCTAGGTTTACTTAAGCATTTTATATACTTCCTTTTGTCTTCTCTATTGACTTATTTCATTTTTTATTTTAACATTTTTACTGGTTACCCTAGAGTTAAAATATTTGATCCTAAAACATTTGCCTGAGGTAGTGATCTCAGGATAAGCACCATGTACAAATATGTTAATAACTACATTACGTTTTTCACAGGCGACAGTTTTAGTTTCTCTAAATGCCCAACCACATGTCAGAGGTTGAATCAACTGTGGCACACCCTTTGGTGAGATGATTACCCAATATTACAATTATAATTACAAGGCAGATGGAAAGATGGTTTTAAACAAAAAGTGTTCGAAGCTTCAGATACAAACAAAGAAAAATAGGTTTAACCTATGCTGAGTACCGGCTGTGACCCCTTGCTCTCCTTACCTATCGAATGCCAATAGTGACATATTTTCTTGCCAGGTTTACTGTCTGTAGGACTTACATTCAGGCTAGGTTAAGGAAGGAAGAGAGCATATATTCATTTTCTTTCTGTGTGAGATGCATTTTGGACATAAAAAAAAGTGCTGACAAGCCCCTGGTTTGAAACTAAGCTCTACCGCTTATTAGTTATCCAATCTTGTTCGGGTTTTTGAAACTTTCTGTGAGTCTAACTGGAAATGAGCTACCCATTCACAGGGCTGATAAGAGGATCAGGTGCAGAGAAAGGGATAAATTAGTTTGGCTACTCAATTAGCTCGATGGAATAAATGTATCACTGTCTTCTCCTTAGGCCATGGCTCTGCAGGTACTGACCACACACATAGTGAGACACAACAATAATCACTCTTGTTTACTGGGTTAAAAATAATACTAGGATATACTTAAGGCTTTTATTTGCCATGTTCTTGGTGTGCATGTGAGAACTTCATGCCAGCCACAGCTACAAAAAACAAAACCAATCAAACCTATGTATTTTGTGTAAAAAATGATAGAGCTGGATGCTTTGTAGTGATGCATACCCATTCTTTCAAGATTTAGAAAAGATTTGAGGATTATTGCAATAAGTTGTGTATATCCAGAAAGAATCTCTGAAAATGTCTTAATGAAAGTCATTCCTTTTAAAGAACTTGGGAAGAGAGAGAAGGGAGGTACTTGGATATGAAGCTTTGAACAGCTCTTTTGGATGAAGAAGAGCTGGTGCTCTTTAGGTAATTATATTCCACAAAGGAAATCTGGCTTCATTTGCTTTAGTGTATTTTTGGTTTTTTTAGGAACACAAAAGGAAGGAAATTTCTAACTTCCATTTACTTCTTTCATGATTTGTCTTTGTCCCACTCTCTTTTCTGCCTGCACCTGCGGCTTAGTGCAAAAGATCATTTGTCTACAATGCAGAGGGGAAATTCTCTACTCTCAGCCTGGCTAGGGTTTTCCTGAATGAGGAATGGGGTGAGATGCTGAGGGCATTTGCCCATACACAGAAACAAAGCCTTTATCTGCCTATAGTGGAGAGGCAAATGGGTGGATTTTTATATGCATTGCAATTGACACTTTATTTTTTCATTGAAAATCAGTCTACCCTTTTAAAATATATCATTTATAGTGGACTGGGAAAGTTCAGTTGTCTTTGCTGGTGATTTGATAGCCAGAGGACAGAATATGAGGTTGAATTTTATTGTTTACGTTCAGGTAAAGAACCAAATGAATCTTTCAACAAAGTTTAACAGAATTTTACAGTGAACACTGGGCTTTTAGTGACTAGACTTGTTTTCTGACTAGATTTGTTTCTTTCATAGATTCATTAAATTTAAAAATAAAAATTTTATCTCATAATCAGAATTATTTCATATATGTGGATATATAACCATATATGTAATAACTTATGCATATAAATGTCTAGTCAGTTTATGCACTTGAGAACTCAAGCAAGCCTTTGGAGCTTGAAGTTAAGAGTTGGACTGGGTGAAGTTGAGTAACTAAGACACCTAGAACAGTTGTATCTTTTGTTAGTCCAGTTAATAAGAAGAACTTTTATAAATATGAATTTCAAAGACTTCAAGTTTATGGAAGGATGTTTCTGAGTTCCCAGCTCTGCAGTGTCTAGCAGCGTGATTTCAGGTGAGCTGCTTCATATTCGCTGAGCTTCACATTCCTTATCTCTATAGCCAGGGGTGTGGTGTCTACCATTTATCGTGAGGGTTTTCTCAGCCATAAATAGCTATGAACACGGAGGAAGTTATTATTAATGTATCAGACAATTTAATTCTTAATGGAACATAACTTGTTAGTCCACGGATGTCCATTCCTGTAAAGCCTTTATGTCCTTTCACATGAAATATTAATAAATAATGTCTGCCCCTAGGCAGTCTTAAAGAAGCAGGAGAAGGGCTGTGAATGAGATTCCACAGGGGATCCACATTGTGAGCCAAAGCCAATGATGTGTGTGTGTGTGTGTTCATGTGTGTATGCATGCACATTTCATTCAATAAGCCGGATCCAATATTAAAATTATTTTTTTCCCATCAAAAAGCTTTGAAGAAAGCTTCAAAGTTTCTTTGGCGTTCTACATGATATTGTTACATATAAACAAGCAAGATGCAGAAAATGCTTAAAACAATGCTACCTCCTCAGTGTGTGTGTGTGTTCTTTTATTATGAAAATATGGGAGAAAAGAGAAGGTAGCATACTAAATGGTTCAAATGTATGAACTAAAGTTAGTCTAGGAGAGTTGAGATGAAGAGATGAAGAAGGGTAGAGGAGGAGTAGAAGCAAACAAAAAGAAAATAGAAACCTTAGACTAAAAAGGAACAGCATGATCAATATCTTGGTTTTACTTTTGCAATTATGCAAATTACTGTGTCTGTACACACTCAAAGAAATTGGATACAACAAAATATACCAAACCTGCCTCTTTGACAGAGAGCTCTGTAAAGTCCCCACGGGAAAGAAACGGAGATAACCTGAGAAAAGGGAGTACCCTCAGGAAAAGGAAAACTGGAAAGTAGAGAGCAGCGAGGCAGGTGCCAGGCTCTGGGAAGAGTTGTTTAGGAGTAAGTCTATCCCTGCGGGAATGGAAGCTTTAGAGTTCTCCTGGGAATAAAATCTCTTGACTTCAGAGAGGTGACATCCCCGAGGCATGTGAGGAATAGGAACAGTGTGGGATCCAGATGAGTTTCACCTTCACTGGCACAAGGCAAGTATAATGAATGGAGGCACAGTCCAGACAGGAAAAAGAGAGCTTTACCAAGCCCTGCCTGGCTGCAGAAGGGGCTGGAAGGTGCTGGTGGGGGAAGGGTTTTCTTCAAACCCAGGAAGATCCATCTGAACAACAAAAGAACATGAGAAACTGAAATCAAACACATTCTTCCTGAGCCAACACCACTACTACAGAAGATTTAGTTCTGTGCTTTTTAAAAAGTTATACTAAATAGCAATTATGACTGCTTTACATGTGTGACATTTGTTAGGATCTGCATACAAGGCAGCATTGTGTTTGCTCACTGTTTCTTTCTGCCTCTCGGAGTTGCTTCTGGGATAATTTTTCTTCTTCATGAAGCACCTAAATTAGAAGTTCTTTGAATAAAATATTTTTAAAAACTCTTTCCATTTTTTGATTCTGTTTGAATGTCTTTATTTCACTCTTTGAATGATATTTTTCTTTGTATACATACTAGGTTGACAGTTATTTTCTCTCACATCTTTTTAGAGACAATATTGGACCATTTTCTTTCTTCCATTGTTGATAGTGAGAAATCTATATTTATCCTTACTTTTTTTTAAAATAAGTCCTCTGTTTACCCTATCTGGCTGTTATTGAGATTTCTTCTTGTATTCTACAGTCTTAATACAATATATTCGGTATCAGGTTTCTTATTTTCAATCTTCTATGGTATGGTATGCATTGATCTGCATAATTCTGGCTTTTTGTTTTTTTTTTTTTGTTATAGAAAACTTCCAGCTTTGAGCTCTTGAAGATTGCCTCACCTCCGTTTTCTCTGCTCTCCCCTTCTAGGACTCTGATCAGGCCTGTTTTCAAATGTGACAGTCATCAGCCCAGTTCATCAAACATGTGTAGCTGACTGCTCTGGACACTACCAGGGATGTCCTTTCTGGACTCTGGATTTCCTGGGGCCATGTGCCTATTACTAACTAATGACCTCTAGGCTACAATGGTGGATACGATTTCAGCCTGGAGCATTTCTTAGCCTTTGTGAGCCTTCCTGAAACCCTTTTCTTTCTTTTACCAGGGTGAACCACAATACTCCAAGCTGTGAGAGCTTGAGCCTTCAGTCCCAGAGGAAAGACAACAGGGAACATTGCCTCTGAGGACTCAGAATAGTTGTAGAGTGGGTAGTAAATCACATTTGGCTGTTTCAAGGCACTGAGATATTGAGATTATTTGTTGGGCCAGGCGCGGTGGCTTATGCCTATAATCCCAGCACTTTGGGAGGCCAAGGCGAGTGGATCACAAAGTCAAGAGACAGAGATCATCCTGGTCAACACGGTGAAACCCCGTCTCTCCTAAAAATACGAAAATTAGCTGGGCGTGGTAGTGCATGCCTGTAGTCCCGGCTACTTGGGAGGCTGAGGCAGGAGAATTGCTTGAACCCAGGAGGCAGAGGTTACGGTGAGCCAGGATCGCACCACTGCACACCAGCCTGGGTAACAAGAGTGAAACTCTGTCTCAAAAAAAAAAAAAGATCATTTGTCACCATAGTTTTACTAAATGTAGTCAGGCCAAGAGACTATCTCATTATATCAGTCATATTCATTCATGTCTATTTTATGTATTTCATCTTATTGCACATAATTTCTTTTCCTATATCATCTATTTTCACTAGATATTGAGTTATACATAAATGTATTTAACAATTATATTACCATTTCTGCATGCTTGTTTCCTAATAGTCTCATGCTGATTGATCCTTTTTTAAAAATTATGCATTTGAAACATTTGTATGTATTTGAAAATCTCCAACTCTGCAGGTCTTAGGGATCCAACCTTTTATTTGTTGTTTCTGTTGACACTTAATCTTAGTGGTTTTTGCTTTCTCTGGATTTTGTGAAATTTAGTTACTACCTCTTTGTTTAATCTTGACAATGAGATCCCTTGGCCCTAAATTGCAGAGAAGTGTTTGCCAGTGTAGATTTGTTTCTGCTTCTCCTAGAAACTTCACCACCTCACTCTGTGTGCAGGTCTTGACTCAGCTTTCTGGTCAACCTTTCCCTTCCCCTTTGTTGCTAGCTCCAAGGCTCAATTTCTTGATTGCTATCGACATCTCTGCGAAGGCAAGTCAGCCTCTTTTGGATTCCTGCAGATCTGGCTCCAGTCAATACCACCTTCTTAATGTCCCAACAGAGCTCATTAATATGTGCAGGTGTGTGTGTTGTTTGGTTTGTTTGGATGAGGTGGGAACTCGGAGTATATGTTTTTGTCTGCCTTCTTTCATTCAGCATAATTTATTCTGAGATTTATCCATGTTGCCGAGTCGTATTTCATTGGTGAATATATCATTTTTTTCAATCAATTGTTGATGGACATTTTGATTGTTTACAGTTATTGGATATTTCAAATTAAGCTGTTGTGAATACTCATGTATGGGTCTTTATGTAGACATAATTTAATTTTTTATGGGGTAAATCTAGAAATGGAGTGACTGAGTCTTATAGTAGTTGTATATTTAGCTTTATAAGAAAAAAAACCCAAATTTCAAAAGTGGTTGCACCATTTTAAATTTTTACTATCAGTATATAAGAGTTCCAGATTTTTAACATTCTTTTCCACACTTGGTATGGGCAGTCTTTTTGGTTTCAACCATTATAATAGGTGTGTAGTGTGATCTCTTGGCAGTTTTAACCTGCATTTCCCCGATGAGTAATGACAATGAGCATGTGAGTATTTATCATCTGCATACCTTATTTGATGAAGTCTCTGTTCATATGTTCTGGCCACTTCTTGAATGGGGTTATTTTTTCTCTTATTATTGAGTATTAAAATTTATTTATACATCCCGGATTCAAGGTCTTTACCAGACATATTATTTATAAATATTGTCTCATCTTTAAATTTGTAATTAGAGCTCATTTTACTTTTTAATATTTTAGCACATTCAAAAAAGGAGCTGAAGTTTTAATGTCGATAAGATCCAATCTATCATTTCTTTTATGAATTACACTTTGGTGTTGTGTCTAAAAACAACTACTGTTGTATCTAAAAACAATACCAAAAGCGTAATTACTGTATCTCTGTCTAACCCAAGGTCACAAAGATGCTCTCCTATGTTTGCTTCTAGAAGTTTTATAGTTTTAGGTTTTACATTTAAGCCTCAGACCAGAGGACTTGATTCTTGTTTTACTGAATAAATGTGGACAAGTCACTGTATTAAATTGGATTCTACTTTCCTCAAAGCCTAGTAGGTTTACTGGGAATGGGGACAGTTGATAGGAGATCAAAATAGATCAGAGAGCAGCACAGGGCAGGTAGCATGCCAAGCTGCGTCTTGTACCAGCCACTTTTCTCTATGTGCTGTAAGCTGTTTAGGGAAGTAAGGCAAAAATAATGAACACCGAGCTGCATTCAGGGTGGTGTAACCTCAGAGGGAAAAAGGAATTTTTAAACTATAAAACATTTTTAAATTTAATTTTTAGTCATACATAATAGATATGCATATTTTCAGGGTGCATGTGGTAATTTAATACATTAAATAATTAGTAAATATCCAATCAGTATAATTGAGATACATATCACTTTAAATATGTGTCTTTTCTTTACGCTAGAAACATTTACATTGTTCTCTTCTAGCTATTTTAAAATATACGATACAAAAGCTTCAGTCACCCTGCTGACCTATCAAACAGTAGGTCTTACTACTTCTATCAAATTGTATATTTGTACCTATTCATTAACCTCTCTTTATTGCCCCCACCCTTCTCGGCCTCTGGTAACCACCAGCCTACTGTCTATCTCCATAAGATCCACTTTTTTAGCTCGAACATATGAATGAGAACATGTGACATTAGTCTTTCTGTGTTTGGCTTATTTTATTTGACATAATGACCTTCTGCTCCATCCACGTTGCTGCAAATGACAGAAGTACAATGTTGCAAACCTGTGGTCCTAGCTAACTTGGGAGGCTGAGGTGACTGATGATCAGGAGCTGGTGCCCAGGAGTTAGTGTCCAGCATGGGCAACATAGGGAAATTCTACCTCTTGAAAAAGAAAATTCACAGAAAGACATGTATCCCATCTCCTGATCCATAATATACATTTTCAGTGTATGACCTAGTTTCGGCATGGTTACTCTTCAGGTGGGTATATGGGTGCCTCCCCACTCCCAGCTTTCATCTTCCCAGTGTCTGCTTCTTTAGAATGCTACCATCTGAGGGAAGGACTCCATGCAGTTTGCAGCTTCCTGTGCATTTAAAACCTAGCTGCAAATGTCTAAATTAGGAAGGACACATCCATAGTCTTTACTAATGGCCTGAAACCGTGATGTAGCAAAAATCACTTCTAAATCTTAATAGTGCTCTGTTCTTCCTGTAACCTCCCTTCTGTGTGCGTGCAAGGCACCACAAGGATTACATGTTTGGATGTTGTTAGAGCAGCAAAATAAAACTAATCATTTCTGCAGTGACATTTTGGCTTGTACGAACATGAACATGAAAAAGCCATCTTTTATACATTTGTCAACTGGGACATTAGAATCCTTTATACTCAGCAATTTCTATTTGAACAAAAAACAAAGGGCCAGGTATAATGGTGCACGCCTATAATTTCAAAATTTTTGATGGTCAAGGTGGGAGGATTGCTTAGGCGTAGGATTTTGAGATCAAACTGGGCAACATAGTGAGTCCCTGTCTCTACAAAAAATGAAGTAAAAATATTAGCTACACATGGTGGCACAGGCCTATAGTCTCAGCTACTCAGAAGGCTGAGGTGGGAGGATCGCTTGAGCCCAGGTGGTCAAGACTGTAGTCAGCCATGATAGAGCCATTGCATTCCACCCTTGGCGACAGAGCCAGACTCTGTCTTTAAAAAAAAAAAACGGTGAAATTGCAACTTGAGAATGTGAAGGAGCAATTTGCCAGTCTTTATCTTTCTATAGCATGTCTTTTCTCTGAGGTTGTCAGACACCAACCATTGACAGTACTTACATGATGGATACCAGCTCAACTCTGCACCAGGTAAGGAACAAGATAAAGGATAGCTCTCACCACCCTTCCAAGTGACAGAGATGACTTAACAACCAGTGGGAAAGTCATTTTAGATAATATCTATTTTAGAATATAGAAAATTGAAGCTCTGAGAGTTTAATTAAGTTGCTCCAGGTCAAGCAGTAAAAATGACAGAGCTGGGACATGAACTTGGATAATATGGTCCTGATCTAGTGCCTGAAAACAGAGAGCATACCAAAATGATTGAGTTATTCTCACTTGACAATTTTTTTAAATGGATTTATACCTGGGTAGTAGAAAGAACTTGTGGAATCAATGCACCAAGATTTGAGGCCTTCTATGGACTATTTGCTGAATGAGGAAATTTGTTTCTCTGTTCTGGCCTTTTGCTTTACTATAAATTTTTTTTTTTAAGACAGCGTGTGGCTCTGTCATTCAGGATGGAGTGCAGTGGCGTAATCTCAGTTCACTGCAACCTCCGTCTCCCGGGTTCAAGTGATTCTACTACCTCAGCTTCCCAAGTAGGTGGGATTACAGGCCCCTGCCACTACGCATGGCTAATTTTTTTTTTTTTTTTTTTAGTAGAGATGGTGTTTCACCATGCTGGGCAGGCTGGTCTTGAACTTGAACTTCTGACCTCAGGCAATCCACCCGTCTCTGCCTCCCAAAGTACTGGGATTACCAAGCATGAGCTACCGTGCCCGGCCAATAATCTTTAAATATACTTCCTACAGTGTAACCAGGGGTGTACCTTACGTATTAGGCAACGAAAGCAGATTTTTTTTTTTTAGCATTTCTCTCTTGTATATGCCAAATTATTTTCAGTAATAGACATGAAATAATCAGTCATCATAATTATTTTCTAGATTCATTCTTTAATAATGAAATAAGTTTTCAAAAGAATAAATGTCATTTTGAAATCCATTCTTCAAATTTGGTAAAATATTTAATATAGGAACTTTAATATTAAATATAAAAATATTTAACACAGGCATTTGCTCTACCTAAACAAAGAGGTCACGCCTCCCAGACTGTGCTCCAGGGTGACAGGGCCAGAGGAAGGCTGAGATTGCTTCTCCTCTCTGATGGTCACTGTACCATCATCACTGATTAGAACGTCCTGCTTAAAACTCAGGAATATGTTGTACCCCAGGGTTTGGACACATGAATTACACTCAAATGGAACCCAAAGGATTTCTACCCCTTACAAATTTACTCTAGAAGTGAGCAGGTCTGGCTGAATCTTCCAAGTATATAGCTGGGAACAATTATTTAGGTCATAGGCGAACAACATATTTTTGGGGTGAAGGAGCATTTTATCACTGGTGTTGTTTAGAATCTCTGGCAAATGCTGGTGATGAAAACCAGGCTGGTTTTTAGCGGATTTTATGACTGTCTTTAAGTTTTCTGCAGACAATGTACCCCTTACTGCCTGCACCCAGAATGGGGGGCATGCCCACTGCCCTGCCCTTGGTACAACGTTGCATAGAATCCCACTTTTGTGTGATTTCATTTTGCTAAATGCCTGTGTTGCTGGAAACCTATTAGGTCAGCTTTATTCCAACATGCAATCTTTATACCTCTGCCCCTGAAGTCATTGTCCAGGAAGCTTTAGAGAGAAGGGTTCAGGAGTGAGGCTTGGGCTCCTGAGCCCATTGTTTTAAGTGGTGTTGACATGTTTGATACGGAGCGCACCAGACCCCCCTCCTGCTGAGTCAGCAGTAGCCTCCAATGCTGACACTAAAGAAGACTTGCAAATGAATATTCCTCCTCACAGAGAAGAGTCCACCTTAAATGTGTAACTAGGAGGAAGTAGGTCCTTTATTCAGCCTCTAGATCCTAAAGTGCTACTGACCAGAGGGAAGACTCCTGCCTACCTTTCTTCCAGTGGTTGTTCAGATTCAACAAGCAGGGACTGAATGTTGACTTTCTGCACTTAACCTCTTTTAACCAAGGTTTTATAACCTCTAAAAAGGAAAAAACTGGTATTTAGTGAACACCTACCCTGTTGCATGGGGACTATAATTCCCCCTTTTTTAAAAGACTACGTTGAAGCTTTGGTTTTCAGGGCTACCTGGTTAAGAATAGAAGTCTCCCAGACATCCAGACACCAGGACTTGGTGCCACTGAGATGGCTAAGCTGGGGCACACAGTCAGCACACTCAACCCAAAGCTGTCCCTGGAAATGGCCCCACTTGCTTCAGGGCGTGTTGCAAACCGTTGATTTAATCTTCGAAGCTGTTCTCCGGCTTTAGGCCAGAGAAGCGACCCACCCAGCCAGAGAGGAGCCAGGCCACCATTACTCAGACCTCTTCTTTCTGGGGAGGGAGTGCACAGCTGGCTCTCTCAGGCGTGGCTCATACGCCTGCCAGAGTCATGCTGATCCCATTACCCACATTGCCCACATTGCTCCAGAGGCCCCTGATCTCAGCAGACAACTCCAGGCAAATACATGCATCTCACCTGCATGACATCTCTCAAGGAGGCTGTGAAAGGGATTTTGTTTCTTGTGTTTGCGTGGATGGGTGATGAAACAAGAGTACCCAGGGAGTGATTGATCATAGCTCTTGATCACCTGAAAGTCCATCTTTTTCCTTAGTAGACTGGATTCTACTGGTTAAGGACATCATGTAGTTCTATGCCTTGATTTTCTAGAAAAACAAAGCATAACAAAACCAAAAACACAAATAGAAACATTCTCAAATCGAACTAATGAATTAGTTACTTATTCCTTAAATGAGCCCATTTTGATCTGGTCTGGATAAATAGTCACCCCTCTTCCCTGTCCATCTGCTTAACAAACCAGCAGGTTATGTGCAGTGTTATTTTTAATCATTCATACTAAAACTTGTTATGGGAGAGCAATATACTAACAGTTTTAAGGAACACTGACTCAGCCACAGTCAAAGCCCTCGGGGTTTGAAATCTAAAAATAACAAACTTGCTTTAAGAGAAAATTCCTTGAGACAAAGAACAAGCTGTTTCTTAGTTCAGCAGCCGGGATTACCCATCTTTTGCTGTAAAGAAACATTCCTTTCCCAGTAAATAGGGGCTCCCTTGGCCTCTGCCAACAGGGCTCATAACCTGGAGCCCATGCGACTAGCACAAAGAGGTCCATAAACCCCACACTTCACATGACTATTGCGAATCCATCCCAGAACTGCCAGTTCGGGAGAGGAAGAACGAGGAAGTTACTGTTTGGTCTGGCTCCCTTTTTCCTTTGTATTAGATACTGTTTTAGTGTTTATTTATAGTGGTACTATTTTATTCCAGAAACTTTGAGTTTGAAATTTGGGCTAGAAATTAAAAATTTAAAAGGCTCAACAGTGAATAGATCAAAGATGTACTTTTCATTCCTTCTGACATATCAATTGCTACAGAAAAGAAAGAAAACACATATTAAACAAAAATACCTCTATTCTGTACAAAAATAGCCTCAATTTTAAGTATTGGAGAAAGAAAACAGCCACATACCCTCCGAAGGTTAGATGTGGCTAACTTTACTTACAGATTATGCTCATTTCTAAATGATTCAGTTATAAAGTTATACTGACAATGGCTGAGGGTCCTGGAAATTCTCTAAGACAACTGTTGGGTCTTAAGACATATTTGGGAAATAGATCTTTTCTCTGGATCTGTTTGTTTCTCGCTTTCTTTTTCTTTTATTTACTCTGATGAAGTTTTATATGCTACCTGCAAAAGTCTATTTTAAAAAACATACTATTTTTGTAATAAAACTGATTGTTTAAAGTAGAAACTTCAAGTATCATAAAATAATACACTGGAAAAAGTATTTCTTATCCCCTGACCCCACACCAGGCTCACTGAGGGAGGAGATCCCCATCATCACCTTCCCGCTTTCTTTGTACCTTTCCAGGCATGACAGCACAGGCATTTACGTGACAGAATTTACCACTCCACTTCTTATTTTACCATCAGTGGTAGCATGAGATTTACACACTTTTTTCATTTGCCTCCTTTCACTTAATATCTCTATTTCTTTCCTTTCATCACTTGGAGAACATTTTAATGACTATATTGTGTTTCATGGTTTCAATGAACTCTATTTAACCACAATTTATGACCCACTGCTGAGCGTTGAAGATGTTTTCCAGTCAATTATTACCACACTGAATTCAATGAATGTGTGCATGTCTGTACACATGTGTGAGCACCTATGTGTCCACATGCACCTCAAGTCATTAAAAGTGAAATGACAAAGAGGATGCATGCTTACTTTCCACATGGCTGGAATTTCATGTTTGATGGAACTGTCAGCACTGCCAAATCAATTGCAAATAGGTGTGCAGTGAATGCTCACAACCAAACATTTATATCTGAGGTTCCTGTTTTCCAATAACTTTAAAAGAAAAGTGCATTACTAAACATGTTGGTATCTGCAGTCTGAGAGGAGGAGCACAGTATTTTGTCCTTCTTTCAGTTGTTTAATTATGAGCCAGGTTAGGTCACCTAGCAAAGCTTCAAGTGGAGTTTGGATTTCCTTTTCAGTGAATTGTCTGTTTAATGCACCTTGCCCATTTTTCTGTCGTTTTCTTGGCCCCCAACCTTTGAATATCTCTAAAAGCATCCATATACAGACTCACTCTTTCTCCCCTTTTTCTGCTACACTGGAAAAAAAAAATGACAGGATGCATTTTATTTTAGGGAATTATACATTTAAGGAAAACATCAGCCAAACTAAATTTATAAAAATTACCCATGTTTCCTTTTTTTTTTCTCACTTGTTTGGCTTATTGCATTTTTCTAGGGTAAACGGGCAATCCAACCGGAGTTTATTTTGGTTTAAGGAGTATTGTAAGAATGAAAATTCATTTTCTTCCATATAGCTATATACTTCCCATTGCCAGTAATGAAATAATCCATCCTTTTCTTTTGATTTAAAATGTAGTATCTATCATCTATAATTTCTAATATTAATTTAGTTCTATTTCTGGACTCTATATTTTCTTTCATTGATTTCTGTATTCTCAGGATAAAATTGTTGTGTTCGAATTATGTTTTATAATACAATGAGGTTGGTGCCTGTCCTCCCATTGCTTTTATCTTTTGGATATTTTGTAGACATTCTTTCACCTTAATTTTTCCATATGAACTTTTAATTATCTATTAAAAATGTTCTTTTATTACCATTATTAGTAGCATTTTTATTATTAGATTAAAGATAAATTATATGTATTTTTGAGATTCAATCTTCCCATTAAAGAACTGATATATCTTTTAATTACTTCGTTTGTTAATGTTAGTGTTTCTCGAACATTAGTTTTTAAAGCTCTCTACTTACAGATTTCTTATAAAATTATCCACAAGTGGGCTTGACTGAGACCAATGTCTGAGACTTATCTTTCTGGAGAATCAGATGTCTGCTGCCCACTTGTGAGAATTGCTTGCAGTCACACGTAAGGCCGTGGGCCCAGGTAGGCATAAGAGGGCTCATCAGCCGATTGTCACTCACTTCAGGCTGCTGAGATCCCAGCCACTTGATCTTGTTGAGGGAAAAGGCTGGAGTCAACAGGGGCCAACGTCACCCTTGTAGAGTGTGTGAGCACCATGGGTCAGCTCCTCTCCCTGAGGGTCCCCACAAGCGTGTCAAACAGCTCTTGTCATTCACCTCTGACTGTTCAGTTGAAGTGTTTCATCACTGTTAAAGTTTATTTCAAATGGATGGGTGCCTGCCAAACACAACTAGAAATCACAGGAAGATCGGGAGGGAGGGAAGGAGGTGGGATGCTGTTTAGGACCCCAAGACTTGAGAAAGAGCACAGGACGGGGCTGCTGTGCCCCTCACCCACAGGGGTGGCCACTCAGACCTGACCTTTGCTGATCCACACACCAACAACCAGTGGCAGTACAGGCAGGCTCCTCCCTTCCCTGGATTAGATGCGAGACCCTCTGAGAATATCGGGCAATCCTGATAACACCTCAGGGGGACTGGCAGGGAGCCCAGCTGCCAGGGGAGGTGCCCACCTGCTCTACCAGGCAGTCGTCTTTCCACCTGGAGACACTAGGTGGGAAAACAGAACAGAAAAGAGGTACCCAGTCAGACAGAAGCCCAGTCATGAAGCCTCTGTGTCCTCATGGCCCAAGACCCTCCAGACTGCTTAGGCATGAGCTGCGGATGACTGAGGAGTTGAATTCCACCACACGCTGTCCTCCCCAGTAGCCAGGTTGGGGAAAAAGTTTTTGCCCCTCAGATGCCACAACAGGAACCAGTGAGAGCCCAAGCAGTACCAGATCTAACGAGGAGATCAAAATGACACTGAAAAGCTCTGAGTAAATTTCCATTAGAACCACAGCCTGCAAAGCAGGCCAGACCTAACAAGGGCAACTACCTGCTAAAGTAAGAGATTTAACCAGCTTCTAGAGTTCCCTTTTGTAATAGGTAAATGTGTAGGATGCAGCAAACGTTACCAAGAATTAAGAAAATCATGACTTGAATAAGAAAAGACAATCAAACGATGCCCCCATCAAGACTAAAGAGCTGCTGGAATTATCAGACAGGGGTTTTAAGGCTGTCATAAAAAATGATATGGCAATCTACTAGATATCCTTATTTTTAATATTATATAATTAAGGTATATAACATGATATTTTGATATACAGATACATAGCTAAATGCATCTCATAGTTAACTTTTTTTGTTGTGCATGTAGTAAGAGCACCTGAAATCTACTTTCTGGGCAAATTTCTAGTATACAATACAATATTATTAACTATTGTCAGTTAATACTGTTGCACACCAGATCTCTAGACTTATTCAACTTACGTAAGTGCAACTCTGTACACTTTGACAAACATCTCCCCATTTACCTCTCTATCTGTGGTAAACACTGTCATACTCTCTGCTTCTATGTGTTTGACTTTTTTAGATTCTGCATATAAGCGAGATCATGAAGTATGTGTCTTTTTGCATCAGGCTTACTTCTCTTAAAATAATGTTTACCAGGACTGTTCATATTGTTGAAACGACAAAATCTCATAGAATCTTCTCTCTTTTTTTTTTCAAGCTGAATAATACTCCACTGTGTGTGTGGCATTTCTTATCCAGGAATCTATTGATGGGTATTTAGGTTGTTGCCATATCTTGGCTATTGTGAGTAATGCTGCAATAAAGTGCAGATATCTCTTCAAATCTGATTTCAGTTTCTTAGAATATACACTCAAAGTGTGATTGCTTGGTCACACAGTAGCTCTGCTTCTAGTGTTTTGAGGAATATTCATACTATTTTCTGTACTCTACATCTAGTTGATGTAGTTCTGTTTTTTGGTTTTTGCTTTTGTTGTCTGTTTCGTATATTCTTCCTGTATGTGAAGAAAAACTAACTCTTGTATACTGTTGGTGGAAATGTGAATTGATGCAGCCAAATTCAGAAATTCACATTTCTGCCAACAGTATATAAGACTTATTTTTGCTTTACATACTCACCAACACTTGTCTCTTGCCTTTTTGATAATAGTCATCCTAACTGGTGTGAGGTGATAGCTCACTGCTGGTTTGATTTGCATTTTCCTGATTATTAGTAATGCTGAGCACCTTTTCATACATCCATTTGTATGTCTGAAAAAAGAAAATTTAAGAGTAAACTGTAAATTTTAATGTCAAAAGTGTGTTCTTCAAAGTTTATTCTCTCTTTTCCTATATTTTCAGAAATCTGAGCCACAAAGAAGTGCAATAACACAGCTGATATCACACCACACACGATGACTCACATGTGATTTGAAATTGTCTCTATTTGGCTAAATCTGGGCTCACGAATACTTGATAAGTCATAGTAAATCTATACTGTTTCAGCAACAGTTTGGTAAGCCTCACTGTGAAAGTTGCTAAAGCTTCTTTACATTTAAATGTTTAATTAAAATTTTTTTTTCTTTCTTTTATTTATTTTTTTTTTTGAGAGAGAGACAAGGCCATACTCTGACACCTAGGCTGGAGTGCTGTGGTGCAATCATGACTCACCACAATCTTAATTTCTTGGGATCAAGTAATCCTCCTGCTTGAGCCTCCTGAGCAGTAGGGACCACAGGTGTGCACCACCAAACTAAGTTAATTTTTTAAACTTTTTTTCTAGAGAAGAGGTCTCATTTTATTGTCCAGGCTGGTCTCAAACTCCTTGTTTCAAGCAATCCTACCTTCACCTACCAGTGTTGGGATTACAGGCGTGAACTACCATGCCCAGCTTTTTCCATCTAAATTTCTAGCACAAATGTACACTAAAAAATCTGTTGACTCTTCATATTATTATTTGTCTTGCATCTCTAGTCTTTTAATTTCAGCCAGAGTGTGCATGGAGTGAGACAGAAAGGAAAGGAAGATCCTCGCTGTCGATAGTACAATGTGTACTGAGATCCAGGTTAACCTACACTTTGATGTTTTTATTACGAGAATATTTCCAAGAGTTTGAGCTTGTCCGAGTGTATTAGGAAAGTCCTATTGCTCACCTGCACATTCGAGGTGCAGAAGTTGCAGTGAGTTTACTTCACTAACGCTGAGCCTGCACTATGAGTTTCCTGGGTTCAATCAGCTCATTTCCCTACAGACAGAGAGGCCCTAGAGGGCTCCTGCATCCCTTGCCTTCCTGAGCAAGCCTCTTACTACTCTAATATCTACATGGATCATGGGGACCTCATGCAGTGCAGCCACTCTTTCAGAAGGTTCAGGGTGGGAACAGGGAGCCTGTGTTTCTGACAAGCTTGTAGGGAAGTCTGATGCTACTGGTCCCATGGCTGCACTTTGAGGAGAAAAATTGTGCTGTTGTGTTTTGTCCACAGGTGATCATCAAAGAGACTTTGACATGAGCAAGCTTTCCCCTCACTGTAGTGCACTTGGACTGGGCCGATCCCATTTCCCTCATTCACGTATTCTAACAGCTTTCTTAAAACACTGAAGAAGAGAATATTTTTCAGAGGGGGGATGGATTTAATGTGCTTGTATTTAAAGAATGCTTGGGCATCTAAGTGGAGATGCCTAGGGAGGGTCAGAAGTGGAGATAGGAATTTTTCAGTTCAGGGGTGAGTCCATGGGAAGGTGTAGTTTTGCTCAAGGAATGTGTGTATAAAGAGAGCAACAGCTACAATCTCAGGCAACGAGAAGACAAAGGGGTAAAGGAGAGGCAGTGTCTTGTTGCCTAAATTTGGAGAAAGATGATGAAAGAATACTATGTAGGACAAAGCCCAGTGGAAGTGCTGTAGTCTTAATCGAGAGACGGTGGTTGTATTAATGTTCTAAAGCTGCTGTTTCATTTCCACCCCAAGGTGTGTGTTTTAATTCAATTTGGACATTAATATTCGTCCCATGAGGCTGCCCCCATTTTAGACACCAGCCAAAAATCTCAGAGGCCATACACACTAAAAGGTATAAATTTGGTGATTTCCAGGCTGGATAATACACTAGAATGACTAATAATAGAACTCAATAAAGCACTACACATATGATTACAGTTTTATTTTAAGGAATATAATTCAGGAGTACCAAATGAAAAGCTGCATAAGGTTGGAAGATTTTGAGTTTACTCTTCATAAAATTTTCTAATTTTTCTAATTTTAAAGATCCATTTATTTCCGATTTTGAAGATAGTGGCATAAGTTTTTATTTCTAACCCATTATATGTTGATTGGGAATTTTAACTACCAATATGTTTTAACTTTTGACATTAAAAAGTAATCATTTCTTTAGTTTTGAAATACACAAATTTAGTGATTTTTAAAACAATTTCTGTATTTTTTGTCTGTTTTAAAAACCTCCTCTATAGCTGTGCTATAAAGATATATCTACTACATCATTTTCTAAAAGCTTTAACTTTTTACTTTGTACATTTTGGCTTTAAAATAGTTGGAATTTCCATGTATGGCATTTGATGGAGTTTTTGGAATTTTCTTTTTAAACAGTTCTATTGTTTCCAAATCATGAGACTCCCTTTTTCAGCTTTCCAATACTCACCCTTTTCATTTTGTTTTCTTGTTTCACTTTACTGTCTGTGACACTCCCCATCCCTCCACATGCAGTGTTTAAAGCTATTGAATGTTTGCCATTCTACTCCTAGTCTCAAAGAAAAAGCTTTCAGGGTTTTAACTTTGTGACTAAGTTTGCAGTATTATTTTTATAGGTACCTTTATCTGGTTAAGTGATTTTCTTTTCAGGGATTTTAAAAAATATTATGAATGGAGGTTGAAATGTATCAGATGTTCTTTCAGCTTCCACTGAAAGATGATCATATGATTATTCAATTTCTAATCTGTTTATTTGGGTACTTGCCAACTCATCAGTTCATCTGGTGAACACAACATATTGTCTTTGTTGCTATTATTTTTAAAATTGCTGAATTTTGTTTGTTAATACTCAAGTACTGTTGGGTTTTGATATAAAGTGTTTTCAGCATTTTATTTTTTTCTTCTCTTATCTATTTGGATGTTATATACTATGATTCTATTCTTTAAGTAGGTACCGTAAAATACAGAAAATGCAAAATTACCCTGACAAAATCTAAGGTTGTTTAATATCTTTATCCTTAAGTGTCTAGATAATGCAAGGGCCTTACAGTGTCTGAACTTCTGAACTCTTCCTAGTCACTTCTTCACCTCTGTTGCCATTTACACAAATTTAAATCCTACCACATTTTTAACCTCACACAAACTTGTACTATTGCCTCATACAGATTCAAGTTCACCTGGATTGTTTCGTATGTTGGCTACTTTATTTGTTCCTTGCTTTCTCTTATGCCCCAAGCCTCCAATTTAGGGTTACTTCGCTCTGCCTTAAGTCCATCCTTTAAAATTTTCTTTAACGAGAGTCTGCAAGGCAAACTCTCTCAATATTTGTTTGTCTAAAAGACTATTTGCCCTCATTCTTGAGAGGTATCTTGGCAGTCATTTTCCATCACCACAGTGGAGATGCTCCATTAGTTACTCTTTCTTCTAAACTCTGCTCAGGCGAGCTCTCCTTCCTTTAACGGTAATTTAGATTTTCTTTTTTTATACTGAGGTATGTCGCCTGTATGCTGACTTTGCTGAGAGTTTTAATAAAGGAATGCTGGATTTTGTTGAATGCTTTTTCTGCATCTATTGAAATGATCATGTGATTTTTGTTTTTAATTCTGTTTATGTGGCGTACCACATTTACTGACTTGCATATGTTAAGCCGTACCTACATCCCTGGTATGAAACCCACTTGACCGTGTTGGATTATCATTTTTTTATGTTTTTGGATTAGTTAGCTAGTAGTTTGTTAAGGATTTTTGTATCTTTGTTAATCAGGGGTATTGTCTCCGGTTTTCTTTCTTTGGTTATGTCCTTTCCTGGTTTTGGTATTAGTATGATGCTGGTGTCAAAGAATAATTTAGGGAGAATTCCCTCTTCCTCTACCTTGTGGAATAGTGCCAATAGTATTGTTACCAATTCTTCTTTGAATGTCTGGTAGAATTCTGCTGTGAATCTCTCTGGTCCTGGACTTCTTTTTGTTGGCAAATTTTTTTATTACCATTTTAATTCCACTGCTTGTTTTTGGTCTGTTCAGGGTATATAATTCTTCCTGATTTAAGCTAGGAGGGTGGTATCTTTCCAGGAATTTATTCATCTCCTCTAGGGTTTCTAGTTCATGCATGTAAAGGTGTTCATAGTAGCCTGAGTAATCTTTAGTATTTTTGTGGTGTCAGTTGTAATATCTCTGGTTTTGTTTCTTATTGAGTTTATTTGGATTTTCTCTCTTTCCTTGGTTAATATTGCTAATGATCTATCAAATATTTTTATTTATCTTTTCAAAGAACCAGCTTTTTGTTTCGTTTATCTCTTGTATTTTTAAAATTCAATTTCATTTAGCTCTGCTCTGACCTTGGTTATTTCCTTTCTTCTGTAGGGTTTGGGTTTGGTTTGTTCTCATTTCTCTAGTTCCTTGAGAAGAGACCTTAGATTGTGTTTGTGCTCTTTCAGATGTTTTGATTAGGCATTTACGGCTATGAAATTTCTTCTTACGACCGCCACAGCCAACATAATACTGAATGGTGGGAAAAGCTGAAAGCATTCCCTCTGAGAACAGGAACAAGACAAGAATGTCCACTCTTATCACTTCTCTTTAACATAGTACTGGAAGTCCTAGCCAGAACAGACAAGATAAAGAAATAAAGGACACCCAAATCAGTAAAAAGGAGCTCAAACTGTCGCCGTTTGCTAATGATATGATTCTTTACCTGGAAAACCCTAAAGACTCCCGCAGAAAGCTCCTAGAGTTCAATTTAAAGGCTAATTGAGGTCTTACCTGGTTCCACACAAATTTTAGCATTATTTTTTTCTATTTCTGTGGAGAATATTATTGGTATTTTGATAGAGATTACATGGACTCCATAGATTGCTTTTAGTGGGATGGTCATTTTTTTCACAGTATGGATTCCTCCAATCAATGAACATTTTTTTGTGTCCTCTTCAATTTTTTTTTTAAATAAGTGTTTTATAGTTTTTCTTGTAGAGGATTTTCATCTCCTTGGATAAATATATTCCTAGGGTGCTTTTTTTTTTTTTTTGGTAGCTATTGCAAATGGGATTGCTTTCTTAATTTTTCTTTTAGTTAGTTTGCTGTTGATGTTTAGAAATGCTACTGATTAATTTGTGTTGATTTTGTATCCTTATGATATCTATCTCTTTGTTGAATTATTTATTTATTTATTTATTTTTTCTTGAAAGAAAGAAAAAGAGAGGAAAGAAAGTGAGAGTGAAAGAAAGAAAAAAAAGAATGTACAAGAGAGAGAAAGAGGAAGAGAAAGAGGGAGAGAGAACGGGATTCTTGTTCTATTGCCCAGGCTAGAATGCAGTCTAAAAAT
>CAUYLG010027078.1:0-69543 GCA_963573385.1 Cacajao melanocephalus
TCACTCCTCAGCAATTGCATAGCATTTCACAGGTTTAAATAAAATATTGGTTGGCTGCTTGTTTGTTATTTTCATCTCCTATTCCTTCCTGTCTCCATTGTTAAGTACAATTATTGGCATAAAAGAGGTTTTTAATACCCATTTTTAGACTGCATTCTAGCCTGGGTAATAGAACAAGAATCTCGTTCTCTCTCCCTCTTTCTCTTCCTCTTTCTTTCTCTCTTACATTCTTTATTTTTTCTTTCTTTCACTCTCACTTTCTTTCCTCTCTTTTTCTTTCTTTCAAAAATAAAAAAAATAAAAAAATTAAAAAAATATATATATATATATGTAAAATATATAAAACCAGGCCAACCCTTTTCTTCCCTTTTGCTAGCCATTTCTCAAGCTCATTTGTTCGGTCTCTCCTCTCAACTGCTCTTACTCTCTCCTTGACATTTTTTTTTTCTTTTAGACAGAGTCTCGCTCTTTTGCCAGGCGCCAGGCTGGAGTACAGTGGCACAATGTCAGCTCACTGCAACCGCCGCTTCCCCGGTTCAAGCAATTCTCCTGCCTCAGCCTCCCAAGTAACTGGGACTACAGGCGCATGCCACCACGCTCAGCCAATTTTTGTATTTTTTAGTAGAGACAGGGTTTCACCATGTTGGCCAGGATGGTCTCGATCTCCTGACCTCGTGATCCGCCCGCCTCGGCCTCCCAAAGTGCTGGGATTATAGGCGTGAGCCACCACGCCCAGCCTCTCCTTGACATTTTTAATGGACCATCCTTACCTGTAGAAATATGAAGATGGTGATCACAGTGTGCAAGTCAATGGCAAGGATGTGCCATCTAACAGCTCCCTCAATGCTGTGTGCAGCTCAACTGAAAGGCTGTGTTTTGGTTTGCAAAATGGCTATGATTTGCAAAATGCAACATCTGTTCCAAGTAAACAAATATTCCAAACCATCTCTTGAACTGGAATTTTAGATTCAGAAGCACTGCTTTCTGTCTTGTTTTTCCAGGTAGAATCTGATCACAACTGTCTCTCTCTCAACCTTACCTCACCCCCGTGTTCTTGGGTTATAAACACCACCCTTTGGTGCCACCCTCCTGGCCTACTCTCCAAAGCCATTGCTGACCACCTTCTGGTAGTGTAGAATGTCTCTAGGAAATAGACTCTTAGTCCCAAGGACTTTGGGCCAACCCACTTGTGTTGTCTGCCTTTGACAAGCCAAGCTACCATGACCTTTCCAGACTTCAGCTCCCCAGTGTGCAGATTCCTAGGAGCCCGGCCTCACTCCCTCCTCACTGTGTATACTCAACCTTGAACTGGCCAGCAGCCTGTGTTTCACTCTTCCAATGACACACACATTCTCTGATCAGCCACTAAATTTCCCCTTTAGATTGTTTTCTGAGGGCTTTCAATCCACAAAACATCTCAAACTGGAGCATCTTGCTACCAACTCAAATTAATTTGGGGAGGCTGAGCATGGTGGCTCAGGCCTATAATCCTAGCACACTGGGAGGTTGAGGCAGGCCGATGGATTCAAGACCAGCCTGGGCAAAATAGTGAGACCCCTGTATCTAAACACAAAAGATACAAAATTAGCCAGGCATGGTGGCACATGCCTGTGGTCACAGCTACTTGGGAGGTTGAGGTGGGAAGGATCACTTCAGCCCGGGGAGGTCAAGGCTGCCACCGATCGTGCCACTGCACTCCAGCCTGGGCAACAGAGCGGGACCCTGTCTCAAAATAATAATAATAATAATAATAATCATCATCATCATCATCATCATCTTGGGGCCAACAACCTTAAAAAGTAAGAGTTAATGAGAAGAGCTTGGGTCTAGTAACGAGGAAACTTAAACAGAGCTTCCGGCTATCTCACTAACTTAGTTAAAAATATCTGAGTCCCTCCTCTATACAATTAAGGGATGGTCTTGATAAAGTGCTACCATATAGCGCTAAGATCCTAAATGCCCACCCTCCCCATGCCAAAATGCACTTATTTATTTATTCATTCATGTAACAACTATTGAGTGTCTGATATTGCAAAGCAATGTGCCAGGTATTGCGAGGGGTTAAAAGTCATCCTTCAGAGAGCTTATCGTCTAGAATGGGAAATAAGACAATCACATGACTAACTAGAAGAAACAGAGACAATATCACAACTGGAAGTGCTTCTAAGACAAAAAGAACATTATAAACCCATTACTAACCCTGAAATTCATTTTCAATATGTCTTTCCTTCTCTGCATCTAGTCTTTCACCACATGCTTCTTCCTTTACATTTCTTAAATCTGTGCCCTCCATTCTCTGAGTGACAGGCTTCATCCGGGCCCTGGACAACTACTCCCTAGTATATTTTTATGCCTGTCTTCAGTACTTCCCCTAACTAATCTGTGATCTATTATCAAAATCTGAGGAATCAGAAATGGACTTGGCTGCTGTCTTGATACAGCTCTAAGATGGCCTTCCCCATATTATAGAAACACCACATGAAATCCCTTTACAAACTTATCCATACTTCACTTCCTTCCCCAACTCCCTCCCACAAACAGTGGCTGAGAATATACTTTGTGCTCAGTGCTGGGTAGGATGTTTAAGTCACAGGTTTTAACCTCCAAGAGCTTACACAACCTGTCAACTTCCTGGTCGGGAAGCTGGGAGGTGCTAAAATACTCAGGATACTATATACAATGGGGATACTAACAGCACAAACAACAGTAGTTAAGTGCTATAGGGTTCAGAAGAGGGAGAGCTACTTCATGCTACTGCAATCAAGGAAGGCTTCCAAAAAGAGGTCACACCTGAGCTACACCTTGCAGCATGGGCAGGACTTCAATACGGAAAGAGGCAGGCAAACAGGCATTCTGGGCCAAGGGCCCAAGTGACTGAGGGAAGGAAGGAGGGTGGTTTCAGGACCAGCAAATTGTTAGGTGGGGCTTCCGTGAGAGGGCACTTTTTAGAAGGAACTTACGAGGTGCTAGCAAGCTTAGTAAGAGAAACAACTAATTTTCTGATTAAGCCAGACTTCGTGGTATAAGAAGATAAAAGAGAAAAAAGAAGTTTAATAATCGAGGTAAAGAAGAGTATCAGCAGGGAGTGGTAAAAAGACCCCAGAAAATGAGAAAAGCTGGATCCTAGGCCTAGCTTTACCAATGAGGGGCTTGGGTGGCCACAGCAAGTCATCCAACCTCGCTGGTCTCAGTTTTCTCATTTGTAAACTGAAGCAGCTGAACTGGATGACCTCAAAGGTCTCTACAGTCCAAAACTAGACTAACTGTATATTATTTCTGCCATTAAAACATTTATCATGGGAGGAATGAAGGGGGACAGGATACCTGTATTCCCTTTCCATATAGGTTTCTCTTTCTGAACTTAAAATTTCTTCTTCCTAAACTTACTATTTCTATACATGTATGCCTCCATATTACAAATTTAACACTTTACTGTAGAATTTCATTACATAATTCAACTTTAAAAAGAGCTGTTTACGAAGGTGGTGGGGGGTGTAAAAGTACTTGCTTCAAGTTCAGTGTGTGCCCCCGGCCTGAAATTTTGCTTCTGGCTCACAGGTTCTTGAAGAAATTTATGCAGCATAGCTTAAGCCTCATACAAACATCCAACACCGCGGCCCGAGGGAAAAATATCACTGTATAAGCCATAAAATGTGACACAGTAAGTAAAGGGGGAAAGTGAGAACTCTGTCACTCATCTAAACGACCGCTTCCTTTTAATAGTACCAAATGACGCCTGAAATACAGTAATAATTGAAAAGTTAGGGGGAAATCTTAAATTTTGTAAAGTCTCCACCTGAAAATGCAGCTGAAACACGGAAAGTTTATTTGCAGTGAAATTCGCTGAAAACTGACATTTTTATGCCGCATCCAGAGGTCCCTATGCTCTAGGAAAGGTACCGAAAAGAGAAAGCACGGATGGGATTTTACTCCAGCCCTATTGATCCTATGCACCAAAAGGCCAAAGGCAAATAAACCAGTCACAGAATTCAAACAAAACAGGCTGGATAAGAAAGACTCACTGGCAGCCACCCAAAGTGGAAAACAGAAAACTTAATGAAACACTTTACTTCATTACAGGGAATCACAATTCAGTTTTCAGGCTTATAGTTCAAGCAGTATAAATACGCGATTTAACACCTGCGGGCACTGCCTGCCCCGAAGCGAGCCCGGAGGACCGCGGGCGCCGCACTGCACAGCCAGGAGACAGACGTGAGCCAGGGGACCAGGAGAGACTGCCCCCGAGTCGCCGCGCGCCCCCAAATGAGTAACGCTTCGCTTTCCATCTGTCTGTCTAGCTTTCCTTTTGGGCCCTATCCCCAGCCCCGCGTACCTGCCGCGGCCGCTGTCCTGCCGCGGCCGCTGTCCTGCCCTCGAGAGCGCAGCTCCCACTGGAGATCCAAGCACCTGCAGGTCCACTCTGCGGCTACTTCTCCGCGCCCGCCTAGCCGCTGCGCTCGCGCCACTGCGCATGCTCGGTCGGCACCCGGGCCTTTAAACTCTGAATCCACTTGCCACGTTTTGCCTGCGGCTCCCAAGGGAGGGAACGGGAAGCCGAGAGTCTGGGTTCAGGCTCCGGGTGAAAGAGGAGTTGCTGGCGCTGGGAGCGTGAGCCGGGAGAGGTGGAAGGGCGCTGCGGCAATGTTCTCTACTAACCACAGTTACTCAAGCCTAAAGATGACCACCTACACCCTGGGAATGAGTACAGCACAGCGGTTCTCAAACTTGAACGTAGATCAGAAACACCTGGAGGGCTTTTTTAAATCACAGATCCCAAATCCAGAGTTTCCCATTCAATTAGGTCTGGAGCGTAGCGCGACAGTTTGCATTTATAATTTGTTCTCAGCAAAGAAAACTGGTGCTACTAGTCTGGGTACCACACTTTGGGACCTCTGGTCAAAGGGAAAGGTATTTGTTATTAAAGAAAGACTTGTCTCTCTCCTACTCTTTTTTGTTTGTTTGTTTGCTTCGCTTATTGCTTCCTTTTCATTTAACAGCCACATCTGATTAAAATAAATACACAACTAAAGCCCACACTCAAACAAAAGTGGAATATTTTCTGTCGCATGTGAGTCAGATAAATGGAATGCTGCCTCAAGAGTTCTCACATACTTTGCCTGAAGCATATTCGTAGTTGTGGTCTGTCCAACTCAGTCCAGTGAACAGAACAAAGTTTTGCCGCTCCTTTAACTCAAAGTCCCGTGTGCCTCTTCTGCACCCAGTACAATACCCAATCCAGAATATGCACCCAACCAACCCTGAGATGGTAACAATAGAAAAAAAAAAAGAGGGAAGTTGAAATTATTTTTAAGAGCCCAAAGAAATTAGACTATGCAAGTAGGTGGGCCATGGAGAGGAAAGAAAATGAATTTTTCCCACCCCTCACCCAGAGAATCAGGTAAATTTTGTATCCTTATCTGATTCTAGATATGGCAGCGGGAGTTAAGTGAGTTCTCACAAAATAAAGCAAAATATTTCTTTAAAAGGTAAACATAAATTTAACATATGACCCAGCCATTTCATTCCTAGATGTTATCCAAGAGAAATTAAAACATATGCTTACACAAAAACAAGAATGCTCATAGCAGCTGTTTTTCACAATAGCCCCAAACCAGAAGGAGCCCAAATGTCCAACATGTAAATATAAAAAAAAATTGTGGTACATTTAAACAACGCAATATAACTCAACAATAAAAAAGAAGAAATACTCTCACACAAGACTCATATGGATAACTCTCAAAATCAGTTTGCTGATTTGAAGAAGCCAGAGACAAAACATACTGTATAATTTGTGTGACGTACACACTAACCTATAATGACAAAACCAAGGTTAGTAATTCGCTGGAGCCACGGGTGGAGGGAAGGATAAACTGCAAAGGAGCAGGAAAAATATTTTTGGGGGGGAAGGTGAAATTTTCTCTGTTTTGATGGTAATGACAATTTCACAGGTGTATGCAACTATCGTAGCTGAGTTGTACACTTTAAATATGAAAAATGTGTGTAAATTATTCCCCAATGAATTTAATAACACTTTAAATATACTTGTGATCTGTTTATTTCGTGGTAATATTGACCAGGGTAACTTCATGAGAAAAGATAGATTCTAAATATGGTATAACCTGATTTGGGAGAGGTAAAATAAAAGTCATGCTCTGTAAAGGAAGCTAAACGTAATCCGTATAAAATGTCTGTAACAACTCTGTAAAAGCAGCCAACCCTAAGATGTGATTTGTAAACATACCATTGATAAAACTATTTCCCAAAAGTGTTCCTAAGTGTAAAATAATAACTAGGATATATCATTAGAAATGCACAACCAGGGCTGGGCACTTTGGGAAGCCAAAGTGGGTGGATCATCTGAGGTCAGGAGTTCGAGACCAGCCTAGGCAACATGATAAAATCCTGTCTGTACTAAAAATACAAAAATTAGCCAGGTGTGGTGGCGGGCACCTGTAATCTCAGCTACTTGGGAGGTGGAGGCAGGAGAGTCGCTTGAACCTGGGAGGCAGAGGTTGCAGTGAGCCAAGATTTCACCACTACACTCCAGCCTGGGTGACAGAGTGAGACTGTCTCAAAAAAAAAAAGAAAAAATAAAAAGAAAAAAACCACACAACCAGTTCATAATAATTATAAAGAAAATTGTTATCTGCTTAACTGATTGTATCACTACCAATGAGAAATAAAGTATTCAAACTGTGTTTCCAGGAGCACTGAGTTTCATGGAGAGAAAAAAAATACAGGGTTCTAGATCAAGGACTTCAAGCAAGACTACTTACATATTGTAGTATCCTGTGAAATTATTTGATGAAAGGATTTCACTGATAATTATTTTTCTTTTTTTTGAGATGGAGTCTCGCTCTGTCACCCAGGCTGGAGTGCAGTGGTGCGATCTCGGCTCACTGCAACCTCCGTCCCCCGGGTTCAAGCAATGCTCCTACCTCAACCTCCCAAGTAGCTGGGATTACAGGTGTGCACCACCACACCCAGTTAATTTTTGTATTTTTAGTAGAGACGGGGTTTTGCCATGTTGGCCAATCTGGTCTCAAACTCCTGACCTCAGGTAATCCACCTACCTCTGCCTCCCACACTGCCAGGATTACGGGTGTGAGCCACCACACCCAGCCATCATTGATAATTAAAAGAGCAATCGTTTGAAAACAATTGAAGTAATAGCATCAGGTAGGAAGAATTCATACAGGAAAGATGGTGTATTTGGTGGACATAAGTATTCTGGTAATCAAAAGTGTACACTGTTCTTCGGCTTGCAGAGCAATGAGAAAAAATTTATACAAAGATTTTTAAACTAGTTAAAAATGTACACTGTAGTTATAGTAATCATTTTTCTAGAATAGTCTTAATTTAAATATTTATCACATAAATTATATCCAATCATGTATTCCAACTGTTGGTTGAAAAAAGTATCATTTAAGCTTGGCAAAATAATGATAAAATCACCAACTAAACATAAAACAAGAATGAAGCAGGGCATGGTGGTACATGCCTGTAATGCCAGCATTTTGGGAGGCTGAGGTGGACAGGTCGCTTGAGTTCAGGAGTTCAAGACCAGCGTAGCAATGCGGCAAAACTCTATCACTAAAAAAAAAAAAAAAAAAAAAAAAAACTAAAAACTAAAATTAGCCAGGTGTGGTGGCATGTGCCTGTGGTCCTAGCTTCTCTGGAGGTTGAGATGAGAGGGTCTCCTGAGCCCAGGAATCTGAGGCTACAGTGAGCCATGTTCACACCACTGGACTCCAGCCTGGGCAACAGAGCAAGACCCTATCCAAAAAAAAAAAAAAAAAATTGAGCTGCTACTGGGTAGTCACCGTTTAAAACACATCACAGTGTTTACTTATTGAATATCCATGCCAACCCTAATAAATTATTCTCAATTTATAGGTGAGAAAACTTAAGTACAAAATGTTATTTTTCCCATGATAACACAACTAAAGATAAAAAACTAAGTACAACTAAAATTTTTAATGTCTTTTATATAAAGACAATTTTTGCTAATTTCACAGTCTCCAAGGATCCATCTGAATTGTTAATTTATTTTCCCAGCCTCATTGATACTGGGAGGGCTACCAAAAAAGCAGAGCTTCAGTGATTACTGCCGTCATCATCTTCACTATCATCGCTAATATTTGTTCCATGTCTTCTATGTGCTAGCTACTGTGCCAAGAAGTTCATGTGGTTTATTTCATTTAATGTTCATGAGGACAAAAGTGCAGATTCAGTAATAATAGGTAAGAAAGAGAGGGAATGGCAGGACCAAGATTCCAACTTAAGAGCTAATGGCAGGCTGAGTGGGGTGGCTCATCCCAGCACTTTGGGAGGAAGAGGCAGGTGGATCACTTGAGATCAGGAGTTCAAGACCAGCCTGGCCAACATAGTGAAATCTCGTCTCTACCAAAAATATAAAAATTAGCTAGGCGTGCTGGTGTGTGCCTGTAGTCCCAGCTACTTGGGAGACTGAGGTGGGAGAATCGTTTGAGCCTGGGAGGTGGAGGTTGCAGTGAGCCGAGATCACACCACTGCACTTCAGCCTGGGTGACAGAGTGAGAACTTGTTTCAAAAAAAAAAAAAGAGTGAATGGCAGAACCAGTATTCAACTCCAGTTTTCTGCTATTTACAATACTAGTCCCTGCCAAGTTATAATGTATCCTGTACTCTAAGGGAAAAATATTGGCATTCTAGATTATAATTGAGTCTCTGTGAATGTGGCTAATGTTAGTTCATTCCCCAGAGACTGATGGTTTCTAACATGCTTATAACCATAACCCCACTGTCACCCAGCCCTGATCGGCATCTTGAAGTCAGCTACTATATAGGCGCCAATTTTACAACCAATTTTAGGAAAGGTAGGTACATTCTGAATGATACCAGCAAGTGTGATGTGACCATATTTGTTTTATTTGGCTGTTTTTTTCCAGAATAAAATGAGTAGACAAAAAAACATATGTGAGAAAGACTAAGATTCAATATTCAGTCTATGGCCATGCCACCTTGAATGCTCCTGATCTCGTGTGCTCTCGGAAGCCAAGCAGGTCTGGACCTGGTTAGGACTTGGATGGGAGATTCAGTATTTATTTCAACTCTGAATTTATGATTTTTTTCTCTTCTTTTAATCATTTAGAGGAGAAAACAATAATCTGAGAAATAAGTCCAAAAAAATAGGACAAAACTTCTCTCTCTCATGAACACACACACATACACAATTTAACACACACTGTTTTGATCTAACACAGATAAGAATAGCCAACAAAGCACACACACCTACACCCACCTACCACCTAAAATCTTATGAAATGATAAAGGGGATAATTTTGTTTATTTTAATTATTATTATTTGTTTTTGAGACATAGGGTCTCACTTTGTCACCCAGACTGGAGTGCAGTGGCAGGAACATGGTTCACTGCAGCCTCCACCTCTGGGGCTCAGTTGATCTTCCTGCCTCAGCCTCCTGAGTAGCTGGAACTAGAGGCATCCACCACCACACTCAGCTAATTTTTGTATTTTTTGGACAGACAGGGTTTCACCATGTTGCCCTGTCTGGTTTGGAACTCCTGAGCTCAAGCGATCTGCCTGCCTTGGCCTCTCAAAGTGCTGGGATTACAGGCATGAGCCATGGGGCCCAGCCAGGAGATACTTCTAAAAAGTAAAGTACGGGCACGGTGGCTCATGCCTGTAATCCCAGCACTTTGGGCAACCAAGGCAGGCGGATCACCTGAGATCGGGAGTTTGAGACCAGCCTGACCAACATGGAGAAACTCTGTCTCTACTAAAAATGCCAAATTAGCCGGGTGTGGTGGCACACGCCTGTAATCCTAGCTACTCAGGAGGCTGAGGCAAGAGAATCTCTTGAACTCAGGAGGCAGAGGTTGTGGTGAGCCGAGATTGCACCATTGCACTCCGGCCTGGGCAACAAGAGCAAAACTCCGTCTCAAAAAAAAAAAAAAAAAGTAAAAGTAAAAGAAGGCTGGATGTGGTGGCTCACGCCTGTAATCCCAGCACTTTGGGAGGCTGAGGCCGGTGGGTCACCTAAACTCAGGAGTTTGAGACCAGCCTGGCCAACATGATGAAATCCTAGAAACAAGAAAAAATTGCCATCGACAAACCAGAAATGTTGAGAAAAGATGGAATGCAGATAGATGAATTCTCAGAAAAACAAAATGGAGGAAAATTTAGCTCAAATCGTATGGAGGAATGTGCTAAAGGTAAAAGTAGGAGTAGTTGGGGAGAGGGTGTACAAACTCACAGTTAACAGATCAAGAAGTAGGGAGAAGGGTACTGAGGCATTGGTTTGGGAGAGTAATT
Source organism: Cacajao melanocephalus (assembly GCA_963573385.1). Classification (NCBI taxonomy): domain Eukaryota; kingdom Metazoa; phylum Chordata; class Mammalia; order Primates; family Pitheciidae; genus Cacajao; species Cacajao melanocephalus. The sequence goes on from CAUYLG010027078.1 coordinate 10,316, forward strand.
AGAAAAACAGATTTAGAGTAGCTAGGCCGGTCAACCACTTTCTCCTCTCCAACTGGTTCTAAATTGTGGCCCAGGAAGCAATAGACCTCCAGGAAGAACACCAGTCTCCTACACTTTAAAGATGAGCTACCGACATACCCGTATCTTATAAGTGCTGTTCCTTACACAAAATTGGCAGAGAACAGCTACTGTAAATAAAAAGGCAAAAGAGATTCTAAAATACAAAATTGCACAGATAGTGAACACATTATCACACATTTGAAAAAACGTCACCCTAAGAAAGTCACCATTTTTACAATTAGAGAAAACAAAGCTAGAGAACAATCAGAAGAAGACATTTGAATTGTATAATTAATATCTTCAGAGAAACATGAGATGTCATATGTACAAAAAAATTGACTATATATTTGGAAATTTAAAATTTTGATAATTGAGGCTGGGTGCGGTGGCTCACGCCTGTAATCCTAGCACTTCGGGAAGCCAAGGCAGAAAGATCACTTGAGTCTAGGAGCTCAAGACCAGCCGGGGCAACATGGCTAAACCCTTATCACTACAAAAAAATATGAAAATTAGTTAGGAGGTCAGGCATGGTGGCTAACGCCTGTAATCCCAGCACTTTGGGAGGCCAAGGCAGGTGGATTGCTTGAGGTCAGGTGTTCGAGACCAGCCTGGCCAACATAGTGAAACCTCGTCTCTACTGAAAATACAAAAATTAGCCAGTCATGGTGGCATGTGCCTGTAATCCTGGCTATTCGGGAGACTGAGGCAGGAGAATCATGTGAGCCTGGGAGGCAGAGGTTGCAGTGAACCAAGATCACACCATTGCACTCCAGCTCAGGTGACAGAGTGAGACTCCATCTCAAAAAGAAAAAAAAATTATCTAGGCATGGTGGCCCACGTCTTTAGTCACAGCCAGCTACTTAGGAGGCTGAAGTGGGAAGATCACTTGAGCCCCAGAGATTGAGGCTGCAATGAGCCATAATTGTACCACTGCGCTTCAGCCTGGGTGACAGAGTGAGACCCTGTTAGAAAAAAAAAAATGTGTGTGTGTGTGTGCATATATATATATATATATATATATATTAGATAACTGAAATTAAAATAACCAAATGAATAGTCTGGGTTTCAGAATAGACAGACATAGATTAGTAACTGGGAAATCAGGCTGGGCTATTATCCCAGAATGATGTCAGCCCAATGAGCAGTGGCAGAAAAAATGGCTTTAGGGCCTATAAGGGTGACCTGAGACAACTTTCTACATTCTCCATCTTCCCCCAACACCTTGTTTTTCCTTATTTGGAAAAAAGATCATATACTACATTAACTGAAACAGATGACAAATTATACAAGAGCTATGGGGTGTGGCAAAGGCTGCTGATTATTCCCAAATATCTTTTAATTAAATATATCTATGATATATTTATGAAAATAATGGCATTTCAAAATACAGGAAAATGATGGACTAGTCAGTGACATAGTAAAGATACCATGCATGGATTGACCAACCCTCTTCTTGGATGCCTTCCTGGAAGACCAAAACCAATATTTTCCACGTTCACTTGTAGCTAGGGTGGCAAAAATGATTTAGGTTCCACCAAGCCAAGTAAGACTGATTCAAATTTGTATTTCACGAAGAGAGAGAAAAGGCATGAACCCCTTTGAGCAGATTCCTAATTCTGCAGCATCATCTTCCTTTCAGAGTTAGCAGCTGCCTTGACAGGTAATTTTGGGAGTTCTTGAATACTCATGATGAAGCCTGTTTCTCTCAAAGATTCTGTATATCATCTAGATGGCTTAACAAATCCCTTTATCCTGAAAGTGGCAGAAAGGACTTCAGTACCAACATATGAACTATCCATCTGGGAAACAAGCTGTCCAATCTTGTTTCAAAAATGATCTATAGCCAGGCACAGTGGCTCATGTCTGTAATCCCAACACTTTGGGAAGCCAAGGTAGGCCAATCATCTGAGGTCAGGAGTTTGAGACCAGCCTGGCCAACGTGGGGAAACCCCATCTCTACTAAAAATACAAAAATTAGGCCAGGCACGGTGGCTCACGCTTGTAATCTCAACACTTTGGGAGGCTGAGGCGGGAGGATCACAAGGTCAAGAGATTGAGACCATCCTGGCCAACATGGTGAAACCCTGTCTCTACTTAAAAATACAAAAACTAGCTGGGAATGGTGGCATGTGCCTGTAGTCCCAGCTACTTGGGAGGCTGAGGCAGGAGAATCACTTGAGCCCAGGAGGCGGAGGTTGCAGTGAGAGGAGATGGCACCATTGCACTCCAGCCTGGGCGACAAGAGAGAAACTCTACCTCAAAAAAAAAAAAAGATCGTAGATAAACAGGAAAACGAATACTAGGAAACTAATGTTAGGGAAAAGTATAAAGGAACATTCTAAATCTTGTGGTTAACCTTCCTAAGCAAGACTAAAATCCAGAAGCCATAAAGGAAAAGATGGACAGATTTTATATAATTAAAATTAAAATTCCTACATAAGAGCCAAGTGACAAACTAAGATATAATATTCTAAGATATAAATCAGAGAAGGTTTAATCCATAATATATTAAAATGTTTGTAGTATAAATCAATAAAAAAGACACAACCAAATTAAAACTGATAAAGTTCTAACAGGTAATTTACAAAAAATAGGTAATCCAAATGATTAGCAGACATGAGTAGGTGCTTGAACTTGATGGCAAATAGAGAAATGCATATACGTACATATAAGTGCCTTAACCCAAACCAATCAAATCAGAATCTCCGGGAGTCCCCAAATACTTTTTAAAAAACTTCCTATCCATGTAATTTCAATGTGTAGCCAAAGTTAATAACCACTACCTTAAAACGGTGCTAACTCAAAGTGTGGGGAGTGGACCACCAGCAGCAGCACCTAGCAGCTTGTGAATAATGCAGATTATTGAGTTTCCTTTCAAACCAATTGAGTCAGAATGTCTCCAGGTGATTCTGATGCATGCTCAAATTTGAGAATTTGGAAACCTCTCTGCATTTTACTTACAGAGCTACTTGGAGGATAATAGCAGGTGAAAGTATTTTTTCAGAAAAGTAAAACTAGTAATCGCAAATACAAATACTTACACTACTCCCTTACATTTTACATGATCTTAGGATCATACTCAGGACCTAGCAATGAAAGTGACAATAATTCATTACTGAAATAGAAATCTCCTGGACACATGCAAAAGTAGTCTATGTCCTTATTTCTGAATTGTCTCCAAATACAGTGGAGTGTTAGTTCTATAGTATAGTCTTATTAGACATGAAACTGTCACAGGGATAAAAAACCAAATGGCTTTACTTTTAAGTTTCTTAAATATTTTGTTACTTTATGATAACTGCTTTTTTTTTTGAATGGGTTTTTACAGTGTTTCCACTAAATGGGACAAGTATATTCATGCATTTTGGCTGTACTTGATCATTTATTCTGCACTATTAAGTTTCAGAATATTGGGTTGTGGTTATGTTGTCTATTATTTGAGGCTTTACCCAATGCAAACTAACAGACATACATATAAGGGCCTTAACGCTTACATTAACCCTTTAACCCTTAATCTATGTCTGACAATATTCTATACATAGCCAAGCTATTAAAGAAGGGAAATGGCATGGTTTTTGGGTTTTGAAAAAGTTGCTCTGACTACTGTGTAGAGCAACTCCAAACAACATCAGCATCATCTAGAAGCTTGTTAAAAATGCGTATTATTGAATGTGTGTGTGCCAAGAGCTGTCCACGGAAGTTCATTCAGATGTAGAAAGGAACTTGTAAAACTGTTGCATTATGATGGAACTTGCACAGCTAACTAAACAGGAGTTTGGGCATCTGGCTGAGAACCAAGTCCATCTTGGTCTCAACTGGGTTGTAGCACCACCTGGTGGTCATTTTCCACTCTAGTTTAATCATGAATGGGGACATTTCTATATGCATGGCTGACTGGAATTCCAGAACATTGATTGATGCCCCTTTGTCTACTTGATCTGGGACACTGGGCTTAGAAAATACCAGGGACACTGGGACCCATCCACACCAACCGCTCTGCTTCCTGCCTCATCCTCTCCTCCACACTCCCTCTCCCCAAATGATAAAAAGAGGGCTGAGAGGAACACAGGAATCAATTGACAGTTGTATTATGTTCAAATGTAAATTATCATGAATTTCATGTACATTAGGATATGGTTAATAAAAATGTGCACATATTAGGATACATGTGTTAAAAATTTCAACAGTACTACTGAATAATAATTTTTAAAAGTTGGATAACAAATGCTGGCCAGGATGTGGAGAAAAGGGAATCTTTGTACACTGTTGGTGGGAATGTAAATTAGTACAACCACCATGGAGAACAGTGTGGAGGAGCCTCAAAAAACTAGAACTAGAACTACCATATGATCCAGCAATCTCACTGCTAGGTGTACACCGGAAAGAAAGGAAATCGGTATATCAGAGATATCTGCACTCCCATATTTATTGCAGCACTCTTCACAATAACCAAGATTTGGAAGCAACCTAAGTGTTCATCAACAGATGAATAGATAAAGAAAATGTGCTGCAAGTGTACAACGGAGTAGTATTCAGCCATAAAAAAGAATGAGATCCTGTTATTTGCAACCACATGGACAAAACTAGAGGTCATTATGCTAAGTGAAATAAGGCAGACACAGAAAGACAAACTTCACATGTTCTCACTCCTTTGTGGGAGCTAAAAATAAAAACAATTGAACTCATGGAGATAGACAGTAAAATGACGGTTACCAGAGGCTAGGAAGGGCAGTGGGGGGTGATGAATGGGCAGCAGGGATGGTTAACTGGTACAAAAATATAGTTAGAATGATAAGATCTAGTATTCGAACCTGTAATTCTAGAACTTCAGGAGGCCGAAGCAGGCCAATCACTTGAGCCCAGGAGTTCAAGAACATCCAGGCAACATGGCAAAACCCTCGTCTCTACAAAAAAAACACAAAAATTAGCTGGGTTTGGTGGTGTGCACCTGTAGTCTCAGTTACTCAGGAGGCTGAGGTAGGAGAATCACTTGAGCCTCAAAGGCCAAGCCTGCAATGCACCATGATCACGCCACTGCAGTCCAGCCTGGACAACAGAGTGAGACCCTGTCTCAAAAAAGAAAAAAGATCTAGTGTTTGATTGCAGAACAGGGTAACTACAGTCAATAATAATTTATTGTACATTTTTACAGCCAGGCACAGTGGCTCACGCGTGTAATCCCAGCACTTTGGGAGGCCAAGGCGGGTGGATCACAAGGTCAAGAGACCATCCTGGCCAATATGGTGAAACGCCATCTCTACTAAAAACTACAAAAATTAGCTGGGCATGGTGGCACACGCCTGTAGTCCCAGCTACTTGGGAGGCTGAGGCAAGAGAATCGCTTGAACCCGGGAAGGGGAGGTTGCAGTGAGCTGAGATTGCGCCACTGCACTCCAGCCTGGCGACAGAGTGAGACTCTGTCTCAGAAAATAATAATAATAATTTATTGTACATTTTAAAATGAGTATAATTGGATTGTTCGTAACACAAAAGATAAATGCTTGAGGTGATGGATACTCCATTTACCCTGATGTATTACACATTGTGTACCTGTGTCAAAATAGCTCATGTACCCCATAAATACATATATCTACTATATACCCACAAAAATTAAAAATTGACTGGGTATGGTGGCTCCTGCCTGTAATCTCAGCACTTTGGGAGGCCAAGGCAGGCGGATCACTTGAGGCCAAGACCTCCGGACCAGCCTGGCCAGCATGGTAAAACCCCATCTTTGCTAAAAATACAAAAATTAGCTGGGCATAGTGGCACGCACCTGTCATCCCAGCTACTTGGGAGGCTGAGGCGGGAGGATGGCTTGAATCCCAGAGGTGGAGGTTTCAGTGAACTGAGATCATGCCACTGCACTCCAGCTTGGACCACAGAGTGAGACTCTGTCTCAAAAAAAAAAAAAAAAAAAGTTGGGAGATGGCCAGGCGCAGTGGCTCACTCCTGTAATCTCAGCATCCCAGCAATTTGGGAGGCCAAGATGGGCAGGTCACTTGAGGTCAGGTGTTCGAGACCAGCCTGGCCAACATGCTGAAACCCCATCTCTACTAAAAATACAAAAATTAGCCGAGCATAGTGGCATGTGCCTGTCATCCCAGCTACCTGGGAGGCTGAGGCAGAAGGATGGCTTGAATCCTGGAGGTGGAGGCTGCAGTGAGCCAAGATCGTGTGATTGCAGTCCAGCCTGGGCAACAAAGTGAGACTCGTTTCAGGAAAAAAAAAAAAAAGTCTGGGAGACCCCCTCCAGCCCAAGTATGGAGAATGAATTAGAGAAAAGCCTAAAGGCAGATAGGCAAACTAGAAGCCTATTGGAGTAATTTAGGCAAGAGGTGATGATGGCCTAAAACTAGAATGGTGGTAAGGGAATTTGGGGGAAAGTGGGTAAGTTTGATATTTAAAAAGGAGATAGAATCTCGTCCTTGTCTTTTAAAGATATAAACTGAAGTATTTTCAGATAAATTGATCTGATGTCTACACTTTTCTTTAATCCAACTGAAGAGAGAGAAAACGAGAAACGTGGTTATAGATGAAACAAAGACTAACCATACGCTGATAATCATTGGATGGGTGATGGGCATAAAGGAGTTCCTTATTCTGTCTACTTTTATATATATTTGAAAGTCCCCATAACAAAAAATTAAACAAAATAAACTGCCTGGGTAATGCTGAAGGGAAAATATTCAGTAGGGAGATAGACACAGAAAATACAAATCTTGGAGAGAGATAAGGGAAGAGCAATGAATTTGGGAGTGAACAGCAGACAGAAAGTTAACTGAAGCCTTGAGAGTGAAGGAAAGACTAAAAAAGAGTAAAGAACCTAAGTTAGAATCCTGAGGAACACCAACAGTAAAGGGGATAGCAAAGAAATGTTGTTAACAAGAAAGAGTCATGGAGGCCAAAGAAAGCTTTCCAGGAAAGCAGCAGTGGTCTCTATTAGGGGTCTTCAACCCCTGGGCCACAGTACTGGTCAGAGGCCTCTTAGGAACCGGGCCACACAGCAGGAAGCTTCATCTCTATTCACAGCAGCTCCCCATTATTGGCATTACCGCCTGAGCTCCCCTCCTGTCAGATCAGCGGGACATTAGATTCTCACAGGAGCGCAAACCTTATTGTGAACTGCACATGCGATGGCCGTACGTTGCATACTCCTTATGAAAATCTGATGCCTGATGATCTCTCATTGTCTCCCATCACCCCAGATGGGACCATCTAGTTGCAGAAAAACAAGCTCAGGGCTTCCACTGATTCTACATTATGGTGAGTTGTATAATGACTTATTACATATTACAATGTAATAGTAGAAAGTGCACAATAAATGTAACGTGCTTGAATCATCCCGAAAACATCCTTTCACCTCCCAGTCCATGGAAGAATTGTCTTCCACCAAACTGGTCCCTGATGCGAAAAAGGTTAGAGACTGCTTGTCTGTATTGTCTAGAAAATGTATATTCCCCAAATCCATTGATTTACTTTAAAAATTAAGTCACAGGGCCGGGCGAGGTGGCTCATGCCTGTAATCCCAACACTTTGGGAGGCAGAGGTGGGCGGATCACGAGGTCAAGAGATCGAGACCATCCTGGCCAACATGGTGAAACCCTGTCTCTACTAAAAACACAAAAAAAATTAGCCAGGCGTGGTAGCTCGTGCCTGTGGTCTCAGCTACTCGGGAGGCTGAGGCGGAAGAATCGTTTGAAACCAGGGGGCGGAGGTTGCAGTGAGCCAAGACTGCGCCACTGCACTCTAGCCTGGCGACAGAGCAAGACTCCGTCTCAAATAAATAAATAAATAAATAATAAATTAAATCACAGGTTGTGGATGCCCGTAATGGTGGCATTTCCATACACAGTACTGCTGCTCTGATGAGGCACAAATATAATCCAACCCCATTTTTAAATATTAAATGTTGGCAGGGTCCTCAAGGAAACCGAAAAGCGACTTCAAGTTGAAAAAAAAATGCTTAAAAAGAAAAAAACAGGGAGAACCCACCTTTTGCCCTGTATCTCTCAGAAAGAGTGACAAGAGTGGTGGGGAAGTGAGAAACTTTTAAAATGTGACAGCGTTACTCCGGGGAAACCTGGAGTCTACTCGGCCTTTACTCGCTGACCTGTCCTAGTTCTCACACTTGTGAAGCGAGAGTCTGGGTTGGCGGCCCTCAAGCCCCTATCCTCCCCAGATCCGGGGGTCTGGCTTCACTGTGCCTCCCAGGCTTCAGAACAGCAGTCTGGCCGCTCAAAACGAAAGTTTCACTAACGTTGCTCGCCTAGTGCTGAGAACGAAGTCCCGACCCAACCCGGGAAGTTCGACCGGCGCGCGCTCGCCCGCTTGCCCCGCCCCGTAATGGCTTCCCGGCTTCCCCCGGGTCCTCTACAAAACAGACGCAGGGCCCGGCCCCCGGGGCCAAGATCAGCTTCCGGGAGGAGTTTTGGCCCCCGCAAGGCTCCGTCAGGCGCCGCTCTCTTCCGGCAGGGGTAGCTTTGGAGACGCCAGGAACCCGCGTTGGCGTGGTTGACGAGTGTTGGGCAGCCTCAGCATGGGGGAACCTGGCCTGGAGCTGGCTTCCATGATCCCCGCTCTGCGGGAGCTGGGCAGGTAGGGCTAGGCCCATCCTGGGTCCTGCATCCTCCTCCACCGGTCCCGGCTGGGGTTTCACGTGCTCTCCCCTCTCCTGCCGCGCCATGGCTCGGATCCTTGAAGCCCCGCTGCTGCCCTTGTGGAGATGCTCCGTGGCTGATTTGGGCTCTTCTCCCTCAGAGTGCCCGTTGATAGGACGTGGGGACATGGGGCTGTCGCCTATGCGGGAAGCCGATCCGAGGGGAGAGAGGCGTCTGTTGGCCCCGGGTTTATTTTCCTCAGTAGCGCCCGAGAGTTCTCCCAACCCTAGAGTTTGCTTCCTGCAGCTGGAGGGAAGAGTCCCTGGTGTTCACTTTCTGGTCACTTTTCTACATTCATTTTCTTCTCGAAAACCTCTTTCCTTAGACGAGGGACTTGACCTGTCAGTTTCTGTTCTTTGTGATCACTCGTGGAGGAATTGGTTTTTAGCCTTATATTTTGTCCCCAAACTGCTCTTGGAAAAAAATCACCGCTTCTCATTTTCTGCAAGTGACATCACTTGCTGGAAAAGGCAGTTATGTTCTTTGAAGTGAGGTCATAGTACATATTGAAGATGTGACCTCCTTCGTATTGATCGTCCTGTCCTCAATACGTTATTTTGGTCAGAAATTGGAGAGATAGACCTCAGGGTCCACAAAATCTGAACTTGCACAGACTTGCCAAAATTTGGAGACAGTTTAATAGTTCATTTGCAAATGCCTGTTTTCTGTAAACCTCATGAAAACCAGTGTCTTACCAAAAGAGGGAGGGAGAGGTGTTGCTGGCTGCCACACCCCTTTAACACTCAGGCAGGCTTTCCTCAACCAGGCCTAAAGACTCAGTAGGGGCTTGTTTTGTTTTGTTTGTTTTAATTCTAAACTACTGAGAACAAGAAATAAATGAGCTTGTGCTACTACTGCAGTTGAATTATCAGTTGGAATAACTGCTTCTCAAGTCCTTAAACGGTTTGAAAACTTCCCATACACAGTCAAAACTGACATTAAGCCAATGGGATAGCTACTTCCCTTTCTTTTTGCAGCACAGTTGTGTTCATTTCCACTGGTTGGCCATCCAAATAATCTAGTCTTAATATTTGAATAAGAGGATAAATGAAGGGACAATTCTTGTCCTAACTGCATCACTATTTTTGAGTGTGTGAATTTTTCCCACTTTTTATTAGTGTGGCGAGTATACTTTGTACTTACAGTTTGTAAGTTAACTTGTACCTCTCTAAAAGAAGATGAAGAAAATGATCATTTTAGGAAGTTGGTTTACAGATTTTATCTTTCAGGCTCACCGTGAAGCTCAGTATTATTTTTCCCACTTTGTTTTAAAGTAGAATTAGCTCTATTAATTAATTCACTTTAAAGTAGAATTAATACTTCTCTTCCCTCTTCTGTCTTCCTCCATGAGACCTATTAATAAAAATAATTGGTTCAGCTGGGCGCAGTGGCTCATGCCTGCAGTCCCAGCACTTCGGGAGGCCAAGGCGGGCGGATCATGAGGTCAAGAAATCGAGACCATCCTGGCCAACATGGTGAAACCCCGTCTCTACTAAAAAAATACAGAAATCAGCTGGGCGTAGTGGTGTGCGCCTGTAGTCCCAGCTACTCGGGAGGCTGAGGCAGGAGAATTGCTTGAACCCAGGCAGCAGATGTTGCAGTGAGCCGAGATCGCGCCACTGCACTCCAGCCTGGCGCCTGGCATCAGAGCAAGACTCTCTCAAAAATAATAATAATAATAATTGGTTCTTGGACTATATATAGTCTGTTTCATCAGTAGAGCTTATGTTATCTTCTATTTGTAGCCATTCCAAGAGAAATAGAAAAACTGACCTATAGAAAATTGTCTAATAGTTTTTAATTTTCATGGCTTTTTCATTACAACTGCTTCAATCAAACAATGTCATCCATTTTCATAGTATGTTCATGACATAGGATGGAACAGGGGTTATCGCTGTTTAAGAAACAAGGTCACAGAAGTTGAAAAACCAAAGGCACAGCTAGCAGATATCAGAACTAGGTTTCACATTCAAGCTATCAAGGCCTTTTCTTCCAAAATGTTCCCGCTTATGACTATGGCAACTAGACTACTGAAAAAAACAAATTCTAATTTATGAGCAGCTCTTCATCAGTCCCTCAGACAAGTTTTGTCCTACTGTTTTTTGCTGTTAGCGTTCTACTCTGCATAGTTTTGCTAAATGACCTTTCCACTTTTTTGCCTTCAACTATCATCTGCAATTTGATGACTCCAAATATGTTTTTCCAAATCCTGTCTCCTACAGAACTGTATATTTGCTGTATACTGGTAGTTTCACTGAGTGTCCTATGTGTAGTTAAGATTCAGCATATCCAATACCGATACAGATTCTTCACATGTGTTAACCTTCACAAGCCTTCTTTTTTAAATTAAAAAAAAAATTATTTTTCTCTTAAGTAGAGATATCTCAGTAAATGGCACCATATTCACTCATTTCTCCAAATCAGAAATCTAGAAGTCATTCTTGACTGTTCTCCAGTGTGCTTTCAGACTATGTCCTTAGCCCTCTTTTGATTTGTGCTCTCTTCCCAAGTAATCTTACCTAATTTCATGGCTTTAAATGTCATCCATATGCTGATAACTCCCAAATTTATATTTCTAATCAGATGTATATTAGGTTGCTTACTCAACATCTACACTGGGAAGTGAAAATTAACATATCCAAAGCAGAACTCCTGATTTACTGTCCATGAATTTGTTCCTTCTCCCATGTTATTATGAACATATCAACCAAAAGCCTAGGAGTCATCCTAGGTTTTTCCCCCTTATCCCTTAATAATCTATAAGTTAGTTCTGACAACCATACGTTTAAGATACATCTAGAATTTAACACTTCTCACCATCTTCACTACTACCACCAGAATTTCTTACCTAAACGGATACAGTAATGTTAGTTGATCTCATTTCTGCTTTTACCTACTTAAAATAAATTTTCCACTCAGTAAAGTGATTTTTCATCTATTAGTCATATTATAAATTTCCCCTGCACAAAACTGTCATTTGACTTTCCAGGACACTAAAAATCAGTATAAAATCTAAACTCCTTACCAAGGCCTCTAAGGTCCTACATAATCTGGCACAGCCTGCCTCTGACCTCATCACCTTCTGTCCCTCTTTTGCTTACTCTACTCTGGTGATACTGACCTTGTTTCTCCAGGACACCAGGGTGGTTCCTGCCTTCAGTCATTTGCTGTTCCTTCTGTCTGAACACTGGATGATTTCATTTAGATGTCATTTCAGAATCACCTTCTCTCATCTTCCTACTTAAGATTGCTTTGCAGTTGTAAGACATTTTCAAATGTAATAGTTGCTATTAAAATGTTTAATGGAACAGTGAGATGTGGATGAGGTTCTGAGGAGCAGCGGCATTAGCCACAAGAGGAGATTTGGGTGGTGTTAAGAAGCTAGAAGCTAATCATGTGAATCTGAGATGAAATAGGAGGTACAAAGGCCCCTAAGTGGGAATGAGCCTACTTTTTTTTTTTTTGAGATAGAGTCTTGCTCTCTCCAGTGATATGATCTCTGCTCTCCCTCCCGGGTTCAAGTGATTTTCCTGTCTCAACCTCCCAAGTAGCTGGGACTACAGGCTTCCACCACCATACCCGGCTAATTTTTGTATTGTTCGTGAAGACAGTGTTTCACCAAGTTGCACAGGCTGGTCTCCAACTCCTGACCTGAAGTGATCCACCCGCCTTGGCCTCCCAAAGTGATGGGATTACTGGCATGATCCACCATGCGGAGCCTAATGAACCTACTTTAAAAAGAATAGTAAGAAAGCTGGAGCACGGGGAGCAAATAGTGGGTGGTATGAGTTAAATAGGGAGGGGTAGGCAAGGGCCACATCCTTTAGTACCTTAGAGGCTGAGATTTTATTGTGTGATGGGAAACATTGGAATTGTTTAAACAGGGAAATAACAATTGAATTCAGGTTTTTAAAAACTTGCTTAATTTTTACTCCCTTAAAATCCTTAAATGCTTACACATTGCCTTCAGTGTAAAATCCAGACTCTTAGCCAGTCCTTTGAGCTTTGACCCTATCTTCCTTCTTCAGCTTTATCTCTAAAGGCTTTAGCCATATAGAGCCTCTTATAGTTTCTAGTGCTTGGGACTACCCTCCCTCTTACCCTTGTTTTACCTGCCTTGTCCCTTAGGGATTCAGTTTTATATCACTTTCTCAAGGAAGCCACGACTAATAGGGCCCTGCTCAGGGCTGAGTGTCCCTCTTGTGTTCTTTCTTGAGTCTATCAGTTCTTAACCATAATTACCTCTTATTTGTCCTTATTTTAGGGCAGGTGCATTCCATGTTGGTTATCCTGGTATTGCTTACCTCAGAGGAGGTGCGTAAGCTTCATATAATACTTGCATATCTACTCAAATCTTGTAGTATACTTTTGAAAAGTTATATTCTCTTATCTCAGTTCCAGGGTAGAAGTCACAAAATAAGAAATGCTCACTCCTGTGAGTTTTCTTTCTTTTTTCTTGTTTTTTGAGACTGGCTCACCTGTTGCTCAGGCTGGAGTTCAGTAGCATAAACACGGCCCACTGCAACCTCTGCCTCCTGGGGTCAAGTGATCCTCCCACCTCAGCCTCCCAAATAGCTAGGACTACAGGTGCATACCACCATGCCTGTCTAATTTTTGTATTTTTTGTAGAAATGGGATTTCACCATGTTGCCCAGGCTTGTCTCAAATTCCTGGGCTCAAGTGATCTGCCCACCTTAGCCTCCCAAAATGCTGAGATTACAGACATGAGCCACCACGCCCGACCAAGTTAGCATATCTTATGAATGGTAATCAATTTACTTTCTTACTAAAACTGATTTTTTAAAATTACACAAATAATACAAGAGTGAATAATTTTTACAAAATGAAACTTTGTAAGAAACTCTGACCACCACCCACAATGCTGGTTCCTCCTCCCATGTACCTCTTTGTTCGGTTTTTAAATGATGCTTGTGAAATTATCCCTGATGAATCATAGTGTCTCCTGACTTTGTCTAAAACAATTCACGTTACCTTGTAATTACAGATTTTGAATTTTTTGTTAAATTTGTGATGTCCTATACTATGGTAGCCACTAGCCAAATGTGGCCATTGAGCACCTCATATGTAGCTAGTCTGAATTGAGATGTGCTGTAAATATAAGTTACACAGTGGGTTTCAAAGACTTAGTACCAGAAAAAATAATGTAAAAGATCTCATGAATAATTTTTATATCAATTACATATTCAACTAATATTTTGGATATATTGTTGGGATCAGTTTTTTTTGCCTGTTTCTTAATGTGGCTACCAGAAAATACAAAATTGTGGATAACATTATATTTCTATTGGCTAGTGCTGATTTAAATAAGATACAAAGCACTAAGTTTTTTTGCATTCACATGAAAATCTAATTGCTAGTTCTTTGATTCTTTTTTTAAAGGACTTTAGTAGCATACACAAACTTGCATTTTTTTTTTTTTCTGAGATGTAGTCTTACTCTGTCACCCAAGCTGGAGTGCAGTGGCATGATCTTGGCTCACGGCCACCTCTGCCTCCCATGTTCAAGTGATTCTCCTGCCTCAGTGCCTCAGCCTCCCGAGTAACTAGGATTACAGGCGCCTGCCACCACGCCTGGCTAATTTTTGTAACTTTTAGTGGAGAAAGGGTTTCACCATGTTGGCCAGCCTGATCTGAAACTCCTGACCTCAGGTGGTCTGCCCGCCTCAGCCTCCCAAAGTGCTAGGATTACAGGTGTGAGCTGCCACACCTGGCCCTTTGATTCTTTATATCTAGAGTTTATATTACTTAAAAACATTTGTTAATTTCAGTAAGTTTTTCTGTTAAGCAAGTTCTAGGTGATGTAGAGGAGGCAAAAAAAAAAAATGCATTTTCTCTCCTGTAAGAGCTTATGGTCTAAGGGCACTTCATGGGATACATAGAGAAATAAAGTGCAGTCTGCCACTGGTAGGACGTTATGGTCTATTGTCAGGTAATAGGTAGATGCTCCACAGGTCCAGAAGGCTATACGTTAGAAATTAAAGAACCACAAAATTCAGGAAGGTTCTTGTGCATTCATTCATTGAACAGTTTTTTTTTTTTTAATGTCCACTATGTACCAGGACTAGGGACCAGTTCTTTTTTTTTTTTTTCTTCTTTTGGAGATAGGATCTGGCTCTGTTATCCAGGCTGCAGTGTTAGTGACACCATCTCAGCTCACTGCAGCCTCCACCTCCCAAGCTCAAGTGATCCTCCCCTTCAGCTTCCTGAGTAACTTGGACTACAGGTGTGTGCCTCTATAGCGGCTAATTTTTCTATTTTTTTGTAGAGACAGGGTTTCACCATGTTGCCCAGGCTGGTCTCAAACTCCTGAGGTCAAGCAGTCTGCCCACCTTGGCTTCCCTAAGCACTGGGATTAAAAGCATGAACTACCGCGCCTGATCAGGATCAGTTCTTTTACGGCATTTATTAGCCGTAAATGCCATTGATCCTATATGTAATCAATTAGGGTTGGACTTTATGGTTTGAATAAAAAAAAAAAATTAGGCCAGGTGTGGTGGCTTATGGCACTTTGGAAGGCTGGGGTGAGTGGATTATGAGATCAGAAGATTGAGACCATCCTGGCTAGCATGGTAAAACCATTCTCTAATGAAAATACGAAAACTTAGCTGGGCGTGGTGACACACATCTGTAATCCCAGCTATTCGGGAGGCTGAGGTTGGGGAATCGCTTGAACCCGGGAGGCAGAAGTTGCAGTGAGCCAAGATCACGCCACTGCACTCCAGCCTGGGCGACAGAGCAAGACTCCGTCTCAAAAAACAAAACAAAACAAAAAATCACTATTTTTCTTTTACCATTATTTGAGATAATAAGTGGGGAAAATATATGAACATTTTACGGTGCTATATAGAAATACATTGTGACGTATATGAAATATATACTATTGTTTATAAATAACCATCTTACCTACTGCATCCTAAGTTGTTTTGTCAGAAGTGATGGATTTTGCTAATCACGCACACACAGCTTTCTGTGAATCCTCTAGGTAGAGTTAATCATTGCCTGCATTGGGTGTACATGATACTTGCTTTAATTTTTGTTTTTTTGAGACAGAGTCTTGCTCTGTTGCCCAGGCTGGAGTGCAGTGGTGTGATCTCAGCTCACTGTAACCTCCGCCTCCCAGGTTCAAGTGATTCTCCTGCCTGAGCCCCCCGAGGAGCTGGGACTACAGGTGTGTGTCACCACCCCCAGCTAATTTTTGTATTTTTAGTAGAGACAGGGTTTCACCATATTGGCTAGGCTGATCTCGATCTCCTGACCTTGTGATCCACCTGCATCGGCCTCCCAAAGTGCTGGGATTACAGGCGTGAGCCACCGGCTGCTTTTGATTATTGAAGTACATTCCTCTCCTTTCCCCAGCAACTATTCTGAGTTCTTTGAAGCAGAGTACCTTGTTTTGTTGTATTTGGCTTTTGAATTTATTAAATTATTAGCATCTTTACCCATCCTTCCTTTCTATATTTATGAAAAGAGTTACCCTCCTGTCCAAGGATTATGTTTTACTTATATCTGGTTTCAAGAAGGGGAGTCAAATCTCAAGAATCGGTTGCTCAGGTCTTTCCATTATATAAATCCTCTTGATCTCATACAGTTCTTTAGTTATCACCAACTCTACTTCTCTTCATTTCATGGTCAAGCTTTGGAAAGAACCTGCTATTCTCAGTATTCACATTTCATTAGCTTTTCAGCCCCCTGCAATCTGGCTTGTCTTTACCTCTACAGGAAAACTTTAAAAGTCCAAAAGAAATACAAAAGTGAACTCAACATGGATCAAAGACCTAAACATAAGAAGTAAAACTGTGAAACTCTTAGAAGGGAACATAGAGGGAAAACATTATGACATTGGATTTGGCAGTGATTTCTTTGATAGGACACAAGGCACAGGTAGCAAAATTAAAAAATAGATAAATTGAAATTCATCAAAAACAAATAACTGTGTATCAGAGGGCAATATCAATAGAGTGAAAAGGCAACCCATGGAATTGGAGAAAATATTTGCAAATCGTGTATCCGATAAGGAGTTTAATATCTAGAATATATTAACTCCTGTAGCTCAACAACAAATAAAACCTGACGAAAAATGGAAAAAGAACTTGAGTAGACATTTCTCCGAAGAAGATATGCAAATGGACAAATAAGCACATGAAAAGATGCTCAAAATTGCTAATTATGAGGGAGATGCAAATTAAAACCACAAGACACTGCTTCACACCCCTTATGATAGCTATTGCTTAAACAGTTGGGCATGGTATCTCATGCCTATAATCCCAGCACTTTGGGAGGTCAAGGCAGGCAGATCGCTTGACGAGTTTGAGAGCAGCCTAGGCAACGTGATGAAACCCGTCTCTACAAAAAATACAAAAAAAATTAGCTGGGTGTAGTGACATGCACTTGTGGTTCCAGCTACTTAGGAGGTTGAGGAGGGAGGATCTGAGACTGGGAGGTGGAAGCTGCAGTGAGTTATGGGTGCACCGCTGCACTCTAGTCTGGGCAGCAGAGTGAGATCCTGTCACCAAAAAGGGGAAAAATTTTTTTAAAAACCCAGAAAATAACAAGTGTAGGTAAAGATGTGGAGAAATGGGAACTCTTGTGTGTTGCAGGCTGTACCATAGTACAGCCACTGTAGAAAAGGATATTAGAGTTCCACCAAAAATTAAACATAGAGTTACCATATGGTCCAGCAATTCCATTTCTGGGTATATACCTAAAAGAATTGAAAACAGGGACTTTAACAGATACTTTTACACCCATGTTCATAGCATCATTATTTACAGTATCCAAAGGGTGGGAGCAACCCAAGTGTCCATCAACAGATGAGTGGATAAATTGTGTTACATACATAGAATATTATTTAGCCTTAAAAAGGAAAGAAATTTGGACACATGCTACAACATCGATGAACCTTGAAGACGTTCTGCTAACTAGGCAAAATAAGTCAGTCACAAAAGGATAAATATTGTCAGATTCCACTTATGTGAGATATTTAGAGTAGTCAAATTCATGGAGAAAGTAGAATGGTGGTTGCCAGGGGATAAGGGGGAGGAGGAAGTGATGCTGTTGTTGAATGGGTGTATAGTTGTAGTTTGGGAAGATGAAAAAGTTCTGGAGATGGATGGTGATAATGGCTGCACAACAATGTCAATGTACTTAATACCACAAAACTATATGCTTAAAAATGCTCATGCCTGTAATTCCAGTGTTTAGGGGGACTGAGATGGGAGAATCGCTTGAGCCTTGGAGTTCAAGATTACAGTGAGCTATGATTACACTATTATACTTCAGTCTGTGTGACAGAGAGAGACTGTCTCTGAAAACAATTTTTTAAAAATAATTAAAATGATAATGGTAATTGCATCTCATATAGGGTGGTTTGTAAAGATTAAAAGATGTATTTCTTATAAAATGATGAATATTGTTCATGGAAAACATTCTATAATACTATTTACATTTTTTGAGTTTAAAAAACGTAAATTTTATGTTATCTATATTTTCCCCAAATAAAAAGACATTTTTAAAAACTAATTTTATTTGATCCTGTTGACAGCTCCCTCTTTGAAAGTATAATCTCCTTGGTTTCTAGAATAAACGTCTCATAGTTTTTTCTTTTTGTTTTGTTGGCTTCTTTCCCTTTTTCCTTCTCTTTTGCTCCTGTAACTTTAATTTAGGGTCCTTTCTTTGGCTTTGTTATTACTTACTTACAGTTGTACTCTTATCCCATACTTGGACTATTACTATCTGTTATGACCTCAGGCAGGTTGTGTAATCTCTTCTAGTGTCATTCTCCTCAAATACAAATTAGGATTTGATATCCCTATCCCTATCTTCTGGCTTGTGAGCATTAAATGAAATGACATAGATAATGTGTTCAGCCTTGTATTATATAATGATAACTTAATCTGTATCTCTAGGCTAGATATTTCTTGAGGTTAAGAACTAATTCCAGCTATCTTTTGGACATCTCACTTTGTTGTTCCTTTCCGACCTTAAACTCAACACTTCTGAAGCTGGTTTTGTTTTTCTCACCAAACCTGTGCTTCTTCCTGTTAACTGTTTTGGTGAATGGCCTTAAAATCTACCCTCAATAGAGGGCTGGGCTGACTTATCATGTCTACCCCATTGAATTATTTCTTTCACCTTCTTAATAGTAGCTTCTAGTGTGTTGCTTGGCACATTATAGGTACTCAGTAAATGTTTGTTGATTGCAAGCATGACGGTATGATTCCTTATCCTGTATGGTGGAACATAGACTTTCTACTTTTTGTTTTGTTTTTTTTTAAATTGAGACAGATTCTTGCTCTGTCACGTAGGCTGGAGTCCAGTGACATGATCTCTGCTCACTGGAACCTCCTACTCCCAGGCTTAAGCAATCCTTTCACTTCAGCCACCCAAGTAGCTGGGGCTACAGGTGCACAGACTTTCTACTAAATTCTTATATTCTGTTTTATGGCTGTTTACACCAAATCATTGAGCTCAAGTTGAATTTATTCTGGATTCTGGGGTACAATTCTGCTTAAGTATTATATCTCCTCTTAATATTATTTTTTTCTTGATTGGACCTAAGACTAAAATATATGTACTTTTTCTTAACACTTTCTTAATATTTTATTCTGGAAAATTTTAGACATACTGAAAGAACAGAAAATAGGATGTGGATTACCCATATACTCATCACTTGGCGATGATCAATTCATGGTTCTCTTCCTCTCAGCACAGAGTATTATGAAGCACATTCCGGGCATCATTTCATCCATAAATATTAGTATTTATCACTAAAGGATAAAGACTTTTCAAACACAATCATAACATTATCTCACTGAAAAATAATTTCTTAATAAAATAAAATAGTGTTAAAATTTTTCTAGTTGTCAGACATACACATAGTTTGTTAACAAGTTTGTTTTTGTTTTTGTTTTTGAGACAGGGTCTTGCTCTGTCACCCAGGCTGGAGTGCAGTAGTGTGATTGTGGCTCACAGCAGCCTCAACCTCCTGGGCTTAAGCGATCCTCCTACCTCAGCCTCCCAAGTAGCTTAGACTACAGGCATGTGCTGTCATGTCCTGCTAATTTTTTTTTTAAAGTTTTTTTGTAGAGATGGGGTTTTACGATGTTGCCCAGGCTTGAACTCCTGCCTTGGCCTCCCAAAGTGCTAGGATTACAGGTGTGACCCACTATGCCTGGCCACTAACAGTTTTTATTTGGAATCAAAATTCATTTTAGGATCATGTATTGTAATTGGTTGATACAGCTTTTAAGTCTCAGTTTTGTAACAGATTTCTCCTTATTTCCCTTGGAATTTACTTGTTGAAGAAACTGTTCTGTAGATTTTCCAAAAGTCTAAATCAGTATGATTTAGTAGAAATATAGTACAAGCCACATAGGTAATTTAAAGTTTTGTAGTAGCCACATTAAAAAAAAAGGAAATTGGTGAAATTAATTTTTTTTAAATTTAACTCAGTACACTCATGCATCACTTAACAACAGGACTGTGTTCAGAAAAATGCACCATTAGGTGATTTTGTAGTTGTGTGAACATCACAAGAGTGTACTTACACAAACCTATATGGTATAATATACTACATACCTAAGCTATTTCGTATAGCCTATTGCTTCTAGGCTACAAACCTGTATAGCATGTTACTGTGCTGAATGCTGGGGGCAGTTGTAACACAATATTAAGTATTTGTATATCTAAACATACCTAAACAGAAAAAGTGCAGTAAAAATAATGTATTACAATTTTATGTGATCAACATTGTATATGCAGTCTATTATTGACTGAAATGTCATTATGTGGTGCACAACTGAAAATCCAAATATTATTTCAACATGTAATTAACGTAAAATTATTAGTGAGATATTATATATTACTTTTTTGTACTAAGCATTAAAAATCTAGGATATATTTTATAATTATAGTGTCATAGGATCCTTGGGGTATGACTTTGCCAGCTGGAAACCTCTGTGACTGGTGGCACCTTTGTCCATGTTTTACTTGGTCCCACAGGGCTTCTTCCATCCACTCAGCCTGTCAGGCTGCACTTGGCTCTTGCTACTGGCCCAATTTCACACCTGCCAAGGGTGAGCTAAGCATAGAATGGCAAGGGGTGCATGAGAAAGTGAGTGAGGGATGTGGCCACTGCACACAGCCTGGCACGCCGGCTGTGGTGGGGCAGGCAGCTCCAGGTGTCAGCACAGACACTGGTTCCTTGCAAGGCTGTGGCTGGCCCAGGTGTACCACAGACAGCTTTCACTGTTGGCATTGGGTAACGTGGTGGCACCCAGAAGCTTGGAGATGCCAGGAACTACAGAGCCCCAAAGCAGGTGTCATAGCCCTGGCTCAGGGAGCTTCTATGTCTGGGCCCCCTGAAGAGCCACAGCTCTTGTCTCCTTTTTCTCTTCTCTCCTTCTCGTTGCCCACTATGTGGTGAGCAAGGGGTGTGTTTCAGCCCTGTTTGTGTTACAGCTCTTTTAGTCCTGCCATTCAGCAGATCCCAAATTCTTGTTCCACATCCAGGAAGAATGAGGTATGTGGACAACTGGAGGGTGAGAAAGGCAAAGAGGTGCTTTATTGAGCAACAGTACAGCTCTCAGGAGACCTGAAGTGGGTAGGTCCTTTTCGCAGGCAGGTTGTACTGATGAGTGCAGCTCTCAGCAGAGAGGAGACCCAGAGTGGGTAGCTCCTATCCACAGGCAGGGTGTCCGATGAATGTACAGCTCTCAGCTGAGAGGAGACCCACAGTAGGTACCTCCTCTGTGCATGCAGGTCAGTCTGATGTCTGGCTGAATCTGGCTGAGTCTGGGGTTTTTATGTACTTAAGACAGGAGGAAATGAGTGCTGACTGGTCCCTGGGAATTCATGGGTGGGCCTGGAAAAAGCACCATGAGTTCTCACTATGGTCTGTGTAACTGGCAGCCAGGCCCCCAGGCTTCAGGCCATTCATGGCTTGAAGGTGAGGCTTCACTGGGGACCTACCCCTTTCCGCCCAGGAGCCTGTCTACTTCTGCTGCCATCAACCTGCTGCCCCCTACACGCAGGCTGTTCATGCTGAGGGGCAGCTGCAGGCCCATACTGAGCTCCCCTCAGCCCGTCTCTTGGCCTGCTCATCGACACCCAAAGTCCAGAGGGGGCTGAGGCAGCAGGGGGCTTGTGTGTTCTTGCCATCCTGAGCACATGCACACCTGGCTGGGTAGTGACAGCACCTGGACTCAGCCACAACTTTGCTCAAAAATTGGGGTGGGTGCCTGGAGTGAGGAGAGGCCAGGCAGTGGGATCAGGCACTTCCAAACCTGTAGGGGCAGGGGCCTTCCTGGCCCTGGAGAGAGCAGGGATGCCTGGGTTTGCAGCCATGGTCGGGTAGCTGCAGCTGTGCCCAGGATGGCAGGGCTCCTGACCCTGCAACTTGGAATGGGGCTGGGCTTCTGCCTGTCTTGGTTCCCACTAGCTCTATGGAGCGAGCAGCCTCAGCCCCACCTTCCTCACTGGAACCAGCAGCATGGCAGTGGCTGCTCTAACTGGGCTACCACTGCCATCAGTAGCACATTTCAATTTGTACTAATCACATTTCAAATGCTCAGTAGTTGCTTGTAGCTAGTAGCTACCATCTTGAGCAAGACAGGTCTAGGCTTGGCTGATTGGGTCTCTTTAGTATTATTTAGCATATTTTTTTCTTGTAAATTGGTAATGTATTTAGATTTTCTTCTCATTTTTTAAACAAGAATACTGTGAATATCAACATTGACACTAAACAGATTTGATAAGTTTACCTTTAGATAACTTTTTTCAAATGAAACTGAGTCATTTTAAGGATTAAAAGCTTTTAATTTGTATTTTAGTGCTACACCAGAGGAATATAATACAGTTGTACAGAAGCCAAGACAAATTCTATGTCAGTTCATTGACCGAATACTTACAGATGTAACTGTTGGTAAGAAACCAGTTATTTCTTCTATAAACTTTATAAATTGGACTTTTTTATTTTCCATTTATACTTTATAGTAGCATTTTTCTCCATGTAGTTTTAGATATAGAGTTAGTATTTATGATAGTTACTATTTTCAAGCAAGTTAGTTGGTTATTTGTTAATCAGTATTGCTATTGCTTGTTACAAAATTTCAATTAGGCTTTTAAAATAATTCTCTCTTCCTACTATCTAGATTTTTTATTGCTTGCTATGAGTTCTTTGATATTGGATATTATAAATAAAAATATTTGGCCAGTACCAGTCATGGGGACCCTATTTTGGTTAGCTCTTATGCCAGTGGTAGACTTCTAGCAAAAAAATTCTTTAAGGAATTTACCCTTTAAGTAAGTTTATGCCTGTGCCTGTAGGAGGTTATAGGATTATGTGAGTTACTAAATCAATTTTACCTGTTTGTGCCAATCTGATAGATAAAATATTACCAGTCTGGCGAGATAGTGTCACATTTGTCGTATCTGTTGAAATTACATGGAAGGGGTAATATAAAATGGCATTAGGCTCAGGGTTCATAACTTGGGTTCCAAATTTGGCACAGATTTTATGACTTAGGCTAGCCATTTAGCCTTTCCTTTTCAATCAGTAAAATGATGGGTTGCTGAAAAATAACAAAGGAATACTGAATACTTGCAAGATGTGTTTTTGTATGGTATTCCTATTCCCTCTGTTTAGACTACTTGTCCTTCCTCTCTCTGACCAACTCCTCATTTAGGAATCATTTCCTTCACAGTGTCTTCCCAGATACCTGTTTCTGCTTATTCTGGATTAGTGCAGTTACCATATTATGTTATAATTATTAATTTGTTTGACTCCTCACTGCATTATGAGAACGTTTTTTAATCATTAGATTTTAGCACAGTGCCTGTCATATTATTCCTAAAGTACATGTTTGATAAATGGATGTATGATAGAGGAATGCATGTGATTTTTAAACATTTAAAATTAGATAAGACTGTAGTGTTGGCCAACATGGTGGCTCATGCCTGCCCAGCACTTTGGGAGGCTAAGGTAGGCGGATCACCTGAGGACAGGAGTTCGAGACCAGCCTGGCCAACATGACGAAACCCCATCTCTACTAAAAATACAAAAATTAGCCTGGCATGGTGGTGCACGCCTGTAGTCCTACCTACTCAGGAGGCTGAGGCAGGAGAATCACTGGAACCCAGGAGGCAGAGGTTGCAGTGAGCCAAGATCACACCACTACACTCCAGCTTGGGCAGCAGAGCAAGATTTCGTCTAAAAAAAAAAACCAAAAACGAATACTGTAGTGATTAGCTCCATCAATTTAGCTTGAGTGCTGTGTTGAATGTAATTCTGGTCACCAAAGTATGGTTTCCTTTTCTTTTTTTTTTTTTTTTTTTTTTTTAAGAGAGTCTTGCTTTGTTCCAGGCTAGATGCAGTGGTGTGATCATAACTCACTGCCGCGAATCTTCTTGCCTCAGCCCACTCCCTGTCCCCTGAGTAGCTGGGACTGTAGGTACACACTACCACTCCCAGGTAATTTTAAGAAAAATTTTGTTTGTAGAGACGGGATCTTGCCATCTTGTCCAAGCTGGTCTTGAACTCCTGGGCTCAGATAATCCTTTCAGTTCATCCTCCCACAAGTACAGGGATTACAGGCATGAGGTACCTTGCCTGGCCCACATTTTGGTTTTTTAACAAAAGGACCATTGTTTAGTTTGTCATGACTCTTTAAAATGAATCTTTTATTGTTTTAGTTGCTGTAGAACTTGTAAAGAAAACTGACTCTCAGCCAACCTCCGTGATGTTGCTTGATTTCATCCAGCATATCATGAAATCCTCCCCACTTATGTTTGTAAATGTGAATGGAAGCCATGAGGCCAAAGGCAGTTGTATTGGTAAGTGCTGTTTTTCGTGCGTTTACTTGCCATCTATTTTATAATATCCTCCTTTTACTGCTCTTCTGAAATATTAAATGTACAGGATTATACTTTTTTGGGTTGCGGCTTTGCCATAAATTGAAGGAGCAAAATGGTAATGGTTATTTTTCCTTCACATATCCTATTGTTTTCTTTTTAGTATCATATACTAGGTGTTTAGAATAGAAATAATCAGATTCGATTATTTGCCACTGAACACTTCGGCATAGTTTTCTTTTTTCTGTTTCGGTTTTTGGTAATCTCTTTCTTCTGGATTAGAGCTTGGCAAGCTGTAGTCCACAAGGTGGCTACCTGTTTTTGTGAACAAAGTTTTTGTGTTTTGTTTCATTTCTTTCTTTTCTTTTTCTTTTTTTTTTAGTATGAGACAGGGTCTCGCTATTTTGCTGGTCTTGAACTGCTAGACTCAAGGAATCCTCCTGCCTCAGCTTCCTGCATACCTGGGACTATAGGCACATGCTACTGTGCCTGGCTTCATTTTTCATAAACAGAGTTTTATTAGAACACAGCCATGCTCATTCTTTTACTTTATCTGTGACTACTACAAAGGCAACTTGGCCACTCAAGCCAAAAATAATACTATCTGGTCCTTTAAAAGAAGTTTACTGACCGCTGTTCTGTATATTGAAGCTTTTCTCCAGGTTTATTCCTTACTACACCTACTACTTTTGTCCCCTCATTGGTGTCTTCATAACGAGATTCAAACTAAACTTTTTTTTTGTATAATAGATAAAGTATTTTAAAATTTATTTCTCAAACTTTAAACTTTGATAGCATGTCCTCCAAGAAGTTTTTTCAGACCACTACTTCTAACTGCTTAGAACTGGCTTGGTTATTCCTTCTTTATGCTCTGTTAGTACCAAGTGTTCTGCATTTCTTCTATTACAGAGGCTGTTAAACTGTACTGTAATCCTTGGTGCATCTATATTCTTTCCTATAGTAGTTTTTAAACTACAAGTCATAACCCACTAGTGGGTTATGAAATTAGGCAATTATCAGCATTTAAAACAAGATGAAATAAACTAGAAAATATCATAGGCTGAACTCGGTGGCTCACACCTGTAATCCCAACACTTTGGGAGTTCAAGACCAGCCTAGGCAACATGGCAAAACCCTGTCTCTACTAAAAAAGAAATTATACAAAAAATTAGCTGGACGTGGTGGTGTATGTCTATAGTACCAGCTACTAAGAAGGCTGAGGCACGAGAATTGCTTTAGCTGGGGAGGCAGAGGTTGCAGTGAGCTGAAACCATGCCACTGTACTCCAGCCTGGGTGACAGAGTGAGACCCTGTCTCAATAAAAAAAAAAAAAAAAAAAATCAAAGTATATTGTGGTGTAATAAGAGTAAGTACTATTTCATGAACGTTTTGTTTTAAATATTTAAATAAAATGTATGTATATGTACTGGATCATGATATAAAATGTTATTTCTTTGTTTCAGTCAAAAAGTTCAAGAAATTGTGCTGTGGGATTCATGAGGACAGGACTATGATTTATTCTTGTGTACCTGAGACAGAGTCACCACTCAAATTTTAGTTGAAGGAATGACAATAGCTACCCTTTATTGAACATTTATTTTACTTTGGAACTGTGCTGTGCTGAGTATTTCACCTACATTGTCCTATTTGGTCCTCACAGTAACCCATAACATGGATAGCATTATTCTCCTTTCATAGATGAAAGTACAGAGGTTCAGAGAAACGAAAAATTTATACAACTAGTAAGTGGAAAGCTAGGACCTTGTCTGTCTGACTCCAAAGTTGGTACAGGCATACCTCAGAAATATTGTGGGTTCAGTTCTAGACTACCACAGTAAAGCAAATATTGCAATAAAGTAAGTCACGTGAATTTTTTGGTTTCCCAGTGCATATAAAAGTTATGTTTACATTGTACATTAAATGTGGAATAGCATTATGTCTAAAAAACAATATATATATATATATATATACCTTAATTAAAAAATACTTTATTGCTAAAAATGCTAGCGATTATATGATCCTTCAGCAAGTTGTAATCTTTGTGCTGGTGGAGGGTCTTACCTTGATGTTGAGGGCCTTGCTCTGAATTAGGCTTTGGCTTAAAGGGAATGTTGTGGCTGGTTTGATCTTCTTTGCTTCCTACTGGAAATTTTCTCATCTTTTAATGATTTGATCTTCCATGCAGACTACGAAAATTGTCTCCATACCAGCAATAAGGCTGTTTCACTTTCTCATCAATGGTGTGTTCACTGGAGCAGCACTTATAATTTCTTACAAGAACTTTTTCTTGGTTTTAACAACTTGGTTTGGTGAAAGGGTCCTAGCTTTTGACCTGTCTTGGCTTTCATCATGCCTTCCTCAGTAGGCTTAGTCGTTTCTAGCTTTTGATTTGAAGTGAGAGATGTGCGATTCTTCCTTTCATTTGAACACTTAGAGGCCATTGTGAAGGTTGTTAATTGGCCTAATTTCAATACTGTGTCTCAGGGAATTGGGAGACACAAGGAGAGGAAGAGAGATGGGAAACTGCTGATTAGTGGGGCAGTCAGAACACATAACATACATTTATGCATTAATTTTGCCACCTTATGTTGGTATAGTTGATGACAGCTACAAATAATTCCAACAGTAACATCAAACATCACTGATTACAGATCACCATAACAGATATGATAATAACGAAAAAGTTTGAAATGTTGTGAGAATTAACCAAAATGTGATACAGAGACAGGAAGTGAGCACATGCTGTTGAAAAAAATGGTACTGATATACTTGCTTGATGCAGTTACCACAACTTTCAATTTGTCGCAAATGCAGTATCCGCAATGTGCAATAAAACTGAGCATGCCTGTGTTCTAAACTATTATGTTTCCATTGTGAAGGAAATGTTTTACACTCTTGTTAGTGAAGTTTATTCTTTAAAAATCAATCGTTAAGGATTTAGCAAATGAATTAGCACTTTGGATGTACTTGTTTATTTAATATCTTTTCTGTTTATTTCAAAGAATTCAGTAATTGGATCATAACAAGACTTCTGCGGATTGCAGCAACTCCCTCCTGTCATTTGTTACACAAGAAAATCTGTGAAGTCATCTGTTCATTATTATTTCTTTTTAAAAGCAAGAGTCCTGCTATTTTTGGGGTACTCACAAAAGAATTATTACAACTTTTTGAAGACTTGGTTTACCTCCATAGAAGAAATGTGATGGGTCGTGCTGTGGAATGGCCCGTGGTCATTAACCGATTTTTAAGTCAATTGGATGAACGCATGGGATATTTACAGTCTGCTCCTTTGCAGTTGATGAATATACAAAATTTAGAATTTATTGAAGTTACTTTATTAACGGTTCTTACTCGTATTATTGCAATTGTGTTTTTTAGAAGGCGAGAACTCTTACTTTGGCAGATAGGTTGTGTTCTGCTAGAGTATGGTAGTCCAAAAATTAAGTCCCTAGCAATTAGCTTTTTAACTGAACTTTTTCAGCTGGGAGGACTACCAGCACAATTAGCTAGCACTTTTTTCAGCTCATTTTTGGAATTATTAAAACACCTTGTAGAAATGGATACTGACCAATTGAAACTCTATGAAGAGCCATTATCAAAGCTGATAAAGACACTATTCCCCTTTGAAGCAGAAGCTTATAGAAATATTGAACCTGTCTATTTAAATATGCTGCTGGAAAGACTCTGTGTCATGTTTGAAGATGGTGTGCTTATGCGGCTTAAGTCTGATTTGCTAAAAGCAGCTTTGTGCCGTTTACTGCAGTATTTCTTTACATTTGTGCCAGCTGGATATGAATCTGCTTTACAAGTCAGGAAGGTCTATGTGAGAAATATTTGTAAAGCTCTTTTGGATGTACTTGGAATTCAGGTAGATGCAGAGGTGAGTAATTTTTCAGGTTACTTGTTAAGTATTTATTTTGTTCATCATTTAATTGTATACATGTATGCAAGATGTAATAAGAAAATAGAATATCTTTAGTAGTAATTTATATTTGGAACATAATGATTTTCATAGTCTAGTCTGGCTCACGGTTGTGGACTTTTACTTTGATTTCAGAAGGATTTGTTCATTAAGTTGGTAATGAACTGCCAATGGAGTAGAATGTTTTTAAGTAGAATCTCTGAAGTATAAATGTATTTGTTGCATTATTAATTAAAAGGGGGAAGTTATCAACTTAATTGCAGAAGCTTTGATCATTCAAATAGATTTTGTGTCTGACAAGTTATAATCAATCACTTTTAGAAAACCTGTGAATGATTAATTGTGCCAAATTATGCCCTTTTTCTATTTGGACTGTGGGAGTCAGGTAATACAATAAAATCATTAGATATGCAGTAACTTGATTATATATTTTAGTTTATGAATCTTGCTGGATTTGTTACATGAAAAAGTTGGTAATTCCCTTACAAAATTTTTTACAAGGGAATTAAAATTTGTAGCATTTTGATCAAAGGAAAAACTGAATGTAGACAGAAGGATTTGTCTTAAGTCTTCTAAGTCTGTAGAACCATAGCCTACATATAGACTAAATAATATAGATTAATTTAGGTGTTTGTTTTGCTTTATGAGCCTCTAAAAGTAGTTTCACTGGAAAACATCTGATTAACATCTAATACATTCTTGCTCCCTATGAATAATAGAAATATGTTTTCTAAGAAATATTTCTGGAAATTATTTTTTATTTTCTCAGTACTTGTTGGGCCCACTTTATGCAGCTTTGAAGATGGAAAGTATGGAAATCATTGAGAAGATTCAATGCCAAACTCAACAAGAAAACCTCAGCAGTAATAGTGATGGAATATCTCCCAAAAGGCGTCGTCTCAGCTCGTCTCTAAACACTTCTAAAAGAGCACCAAAACAGACTGAGGAGTATGATGACCTTCATTCAGTTTGTATTTAGCCACTAAATAAAACTTTGTTTACTTTTAAAAACAACTTTAGTTAAGTGTTTTGATTTAAATACACAAAGAACATCCTTCTAAATGTAGCCAAGGGAGTGGGAGTGCTTAAAATATTTTAATAATTCTTCTAGACTGTTAATAGTATAAAACATTTCATGGTTAAATATAGTTACTTTGCATGTTTTTACATGCTTATCTAATTTAACTTTTTAATGTGTGAAAAATCTTTGAGACTATAACTTTTTATAATGTAGCTAAAGAATTGCCATATTTCAGTTAGTTTTAAACATTGTTTTAAATCAGTATAAATTTCAATAGTTGATGTTAAATAATATGTTTTATTCTAAATATGTTTCATGTTTTAAACAAATTTATTTACATATGAACACCTCTCTACTGCATTCCTAATTATAGAATTAAACATGTGGACATGAACAAAAAGAGCATATTATGGAGTGCACTGAAACAGAAAGCTGAATCCCTTCAGGTTTCCCTTGAATACAATGGTCTAAAGAATCCTGTTATTGAAACGTTAGAAGGACTTGCTGTTGTCTTACAACTGACTGCTCTGTGTACTGTTCATTGTTCTCATCAAAACATGAACTGGTAAAACAAACTTCTTGTTTCTTGGGGTTGCGTTTCCTGTAATGAACTTGGTTTTACTGTTTACTCGTTATTCACTTGATTCATGTGACCTTAGAACACAAACTTTTCAGTGAGGTAGATAAGAAATTCATTTTCTCTTGAGTCAAATGCTAGGTACGGTGCTCAGTACTGTATATGTCTTAGTTAATCTCTACAACATTCCTATAAGGTAAATGCTATTATGCCCATTTTAAAAATTAGAAATTGACACTCGGAGAAATTGAGGCTCTTTTTTGTCTAAAGCCAAAACTGACTTTCTTGGGGACATATGATTAGAAAGTACCAGAACACATTTGTGTGCAACTCAGAAAGCCAGTATTTAGCTTTTGGAGACAGGGTCTTTCCTTGTCTCCCAGGCAGGTGTACGGTGGCATCATCATGGTTCACTACAACCTTGGTCTCCGTCTGGGGCTCAAGTGAGCCTCCCAAGTAGCTGGGACTATAGGCATGTGCCACCACACCCTAATTTTTAAAAAAATTTTTGTAGAGATAGGTTTCCGTATGTTGCCCAGGCTGGTCTCAAACTCCTGGGCTCAAGTGATCCTCCCGCCTCAGCCTCCCAAAGTAATTTTAGTTCCCAAATCCTAAGAGTGATTTAAGCTGACATAAATAGATTAAACCTAAAATAATAGTGACATATTACTTGATTTGCGTATTTACTTTAAATTGTTATAAATTTTGTGCTCACAATTTCTTTTGGCTTTACTACAATTTTATGTTTGACTATAACAAAATTCATCTTAATTCCAATGTCTTTAACAAAATGTACTTACTGCAGCCATAATTTCAAGGACTGTCAACATAAATCCAAGAAGAAACCTTCTGTAGTGATAACTTGGATGTCATTGGATTTTTACACAAAAGTGCTTAAGAGCTGTAGAAATTTGTTAGAATCTGTTCAGAAACCGGACCTGGAGGCAACCATTGATAAGGTGGTGAAAATTTATGATGCTTTGATTTATATGCAAGGTGAGTACAAATGAGCAATAGATTAGAATAACTTTTAAAGATAATCAGTATAGAAATATGCTTTCTTTTTTGCCTGAAGCCTAAGTGCGTGTTTGGAATACCCAGAAGTTTTTTCTTTATTTCAGTTCTATTAAACTTGTCAATAATTTCTGAGTTGCAAATTTATTTGCATAATATTTTGATTTATTCTTTAGTCAATAGAAATTATAACTTTAAAGCTTTCTGATTTGGGAATTTGAGGAATTCTGCAATTCTTCTTTAAAAAAGGCATAGATATGGCCAGGCGCGGTGACTCACACCTCTAATCCCAGCACTTTGGGAGGCCAAGGCAGGTGGATCATGATGTCAGGATATCGAGACCATCCTGGCCATGGTGAAACCCCGTCCCTACTAAAATATAAAAAATTAGCCAGGTGTGGTGGCGTGCACCTGTAGTCCCAGCTACTCAGGAGGCTGAGGCAAGGGAATTGCTTGAATCTGGGAGATGGAGGTTGCAGTGAGCTGAGATCATGCCACTGGACTCCAGCCTGGCAAAAGAGCAAGACTCCGTCTAAAAAAAAAAAGGCATAGATACATATTTTTGTAAAGTTACATTTAATTTCTTTAGGTTCATAGACCTCAGACCATAATTTATGAGTCTCTGTGTTAAGAATTTGTGCTTATTGAATGATCATTATGATAACACTTGATATTTCACGTCTGTATTTTCATTTAAAAGAGATATGATTCAGGAAAAGTTATAATTAATTATTTATTTTTTCTTCTCTAGTAAACACTTCATTTGAAGATCATATTCTGGAAGATTTGTGTGGAATACTCTCTCTTCCATGGATTTATTCCCATTCTGATGATGGCTGTTTAAAGTTGACCACATTTGCCACTAGTCTTCTAACATTAAGCCGGAGGATTTCAGATAGCTATTGTAAGTGTTCACAAGAATATGTTTGTGTGTAGTTTGTTTTATTTATTTATTCATTTTTGAGACCTGTCTTAGTCTGTCACCCATGCTGGAGTGCAGTGGCACGATCTCGGCTTGCTGCAACCTCCGTCTCCTGGGTTCAAGCAATTTTCCTACCTCAGCCTCCTCAGTAGCTGGGATTACAGATGCCCACCACCATGCTCGGCTATTTTTTGTATTTTTAATAGAGATGGGGTTTCACCCTCTTGGCCAGACTGTCTCAAACTCTTGACCTCAAGTGATCTGTCCACCTCAGTCTTCCAAAATGCTAAGATTACAGGCGTGAGCCACCATGCTCAGCCATTGCTCAGTGTGATTTGTTTTAACTCATCTCTATATAGGACTTCTAACACTTATCACTTATATTTTTTTAATAAGAGAGCAGGTACATTTTTAATAATTCAGAAGGGCGTTAGATACATAAAAAGTACCACATATAAAAGCCTGCCCCATATATCCCATTTCCTTTCTGTAAAACATTTGCAGTGTTTCTGTACATATTTTTATATTTATTAGTAAAATTAGGAAATATTTGAGAAATATTTTAAAAAGAAGAACAATACACCAAAAATTCTTATACCAGCTTCTCAGATTAAGAAATAAAAACATTACTCCAGGCGCAGAGGCTCACGTCTCTAATCCCAGCACTTTGGAAGGCCAAGGTGTACGTATCACTTGAGGTAAGGAGCTTGAGACCGGCCTGGCCAACATGACAAAACCTGTCTCTAATAAAAATACAAAAATTAGCCAGGTGTGGTGGTTTGTGCCTGTAGTCCCAGCTAATTGGGATGCTGAGATACAAGAATCTCTTGAAACCAGGAGGCAGAGGTTGCAGTAAGCCAAGATTATGCCACTGCACTCCAGCCTCGGTGACAGAATGAGACACTGTCTCAAAAGTCTTTTGAAGTCAGTTTCACTTCACCCTTCCCTCTCTTCATGAAATTTTTTTAAAAAAAGAAATAAAAATATTAGAGATACGATGGAAGCCCTTTGTCCCTCTATGATTTAATCTTTATGAGACTTATCCCATGGTGATATGGGTAACTCTAGTATTTTATTTAAACTTCTGAATAGTAGCTAGATGTATGGCTAGACACTATCAGACCTCCTATTGGTGGACAATCAAGTTGTTTCCAACTTTTCACAATTATAAGCAAAATTTGAATGAATACTTTTGTAAATGATTCTTCAGTCATTCTAAGGCGTTGCTGTTTGGAAAGTATGGTCCACATACCAGTAGCATTGCCACCATTTAGGGACTTGTTAGAAATGGAGCATCCCTGATTCTGCTGAGAGAGCACATTAGAAAAAAGAGAGAGAAAGAAAGAAATGGAGAATCTTATGCTCCACCCAGACCTACTGAATCAGAATCAACATTTTAACAAGATAGGTGATTCATATGCATATTAAAGTTTGAGAAGCACTATTTTAACTATCTGTCTACCCAGGAGTAGTATTGTTGGGTTATAGAGTTTACACATCTTCACCTCTTTTCTGCTGTATTGTTCTCCAAAGATAAGCCAGTTTACACTCCTATTAGCAGAGTATGAGAGTTCCACATCCTCACTGATACTTAGCAGACTTAAAAATTTTTGCTATCTAGGAAAAAAAATGTCATGGAGTTAATTGACTTTTATTTTATATATATACACAATTGTTACTTGTATATGTATGTGTGTATATGTGTATATGTATATGTGTGTACGTAAAATTACAATTAGTAGAAATCTTGTTTAATAGACTTAATTTTTTCAGCACCACAGGCACAATCACGATGTGTGTTTCTTCTGACTCTGTTTCCAAGAAGAATATTCCTTGAATGGAGAACAGCAGTTTACAACTGGG
The DNA here is from genome assembly GCA_963573385.1 of Cacajao melanocephalus. Taxonomy (NCBI): domain Eukaryota; kingdom Metazoa; phylum Chordata; class Mammalia; order Primates; family Pitheciidae; genus Cacajao; species Cacajao melanocephalus. Next base: position 44,224 of record CAUYLG010027078.1, read on the forward strand.
CCCTGCAAAGCTCCCATGAAGTAATCCGGGCTAGTTGTGTTCGTGGATTTTTTATCTTATTGCAGCAGCAGAATTCTTGTAACAGAATTCCCAAGATTCTTACGTATGTACTAAGATTTTAATTTGAATATACTACTCAATTGGAAAGCTCATAATTCTCTGGCTATATATGCAAAGTTATGTTTATTGTTGAATACGTAAAGCAAATATTGCTTTTAGTTTTAGAATTTAACATTTTTTCCTTCTAGACTTTGTTTTACCAGTACCTTAGTCCAAAATTAAGCAAGACTATTTAGACCACAAAATTAGGCAAGAAGGTTTAGTCTTTTTCTTTTTTTTCCCCCAGAGATAAAGTCAAAGATGATTCTGACATTGTCAAGAAAGAATTTGCTTCTATACTTGGTCAGCTTGTCTGTACTCTTGATGGCATGTTTTATCTGACAAGTTCTTTAACAGAACCTTTCTCTGAACATGGACATGTGGACCTCTTCTGTAGGAACTTGAAAGCCACTTCTCAACATGAATGTTCATCTTCTCCACTAAAAGCTTCTGTTTGCAAGCCTTTCCTTTTCCTACTGAAAAAAAAAACACCTAGTCCAGTGAAACTTGGTGAGTGATTATGACTTATTTAATATTTTAAAACCTATTTAAGCTCTGGTTTTCAAATCAGTAAAAGAATTAGGCCGTAGCCTTGAAAAACTATAGGAAGTTACATGCTTGTTAGATTCAGTGCTCAGTATTGATTACCTATAAAAGGGATAATTGGTATTAAATTGCATCACAGAACCTATAGGACAGGTGATTTGGGGATTTTTTGAATACTCTTGTGATTTGATGGCCTAAATGGGGCATACCTGATGGTTGTTTCAATATTGTAAGATTCAATATTCTATATCTTCTTTAGTGATACCAGAGACCTTCTTAAGGTGTCCACAGTTACCACCTTGGACCTTGAGAACTTCAAATAGTTAGATTACTTTGCCCAACTGAGAACTATAGAGTGTATCTTCTTGGCCACTTTCCAGTGGTAATGGAGTATAAGTTTTTAGGGAGCATGAGATTTCTACAAATACTTAGAAGATCAATTTGTTTAGGTAGCAAGTTGAAACTTGCTCTCAAGTTTTCAAAGCGATAGAAAGTATTCCCTAAATCTTGTAATATAAGGTTAACAGTAAAGCTAAGATCCTCTTTAGAAATGTGCTTTTCTTTTTTTTTCTTCCTGAGATGGAGTTTCACTCTTGCTGCCCGGGCTGGAGTACAATAGCGTGATCTCAGCTCACTGCAACTTTCACCTCCTGGGTTCAGGCGATTTTCCTGCCTCAGCCTCCTGTGTAGCTGGGATCACAGGCATGCACCACCACGCCCAGCAATTTTTGTAGAGATGGGCTTTCACCATGTTGGTCAGGCTAGTCTCAAACTCCTGACCTCAGGTGATCCACCCACTCTGGCCTCCCAAAGTGCTGGGATTACAGGCGTGAGCTACCACACCTGGCCTTTTTTTTTTTTTTTTAAGAGACAGGGTCTTGCTCTGTTGCCCAGGCTGGAGGACAGTGGCATGATCATGGCTCACTGCAGCCTGCAGCCTTGACCTTCCAGGCTCAAGTGATCCTCCCACCTCAGCCTCCTGAGTAGCTGGGACCATAGGATGTGCCACTATACCCATCTAATTTTTAAATTTTTTATAGAGAGGAATCTCACTTTGTTGCCCAGACTGGTCTTGAACTCCTGGCTTCAAGTGATCCTCCCGCCTTGGCCTCCCAAAGTGTTGGGATTACAGGTATGAGCCACCACTCCTGGCCAGCAGTGTGTTTTAAGTCTATCTTGGTAACATACACTGGTCTACAAAATAAGAAAGAGACTTTCTATTTTATAACAATTCTGAAAATTATTTTAGATTTAAATTATTTGCAGGCTGAGTGCAGTGGCACCTGCCTATAACCCCAGCACTTCAGGAGGTTGAGACAGGTGGATTGCCTGAGCTCAGGTGTTCGAGACCAGTCTGGGTAACATGGTGAAACCCCATCTCTACAAAAAATACAAAAATTAGACAGGCATGATGGTGCATGTCTGTGGTCCTAACTACTCGGGAGGCGGAGGTGGGAGGATCACTTGAACCTGGGAGGTCGGGGCTACATGCTACAGTGAGCCATGATCCTGCTGCTGCACTCCATCCTGGGTGACAGAGCAAGACCCTGTCTCAAAAAAAAAAAAATTATATGTGACGTTTATTAAATATAAGGTAAATTTTAATTTATAAGTATCCCTTTTAATTTTCTAAAATGCTGTGTGCTATACATACTTAAATATGAAACAATGACATTATAAGAGAACTTAGGGTTCTTTGTGGCATATTATTTGTTGCCAATTTTTTTTACAGTACAACCTTGACATTTAATATGTTAAATTAAGTATTGTGTACTCTTGTCCTTCAGCTTTCATAGATAATCTACATCATCTTTGTAAGCATCTTGATTTTAGAGAAGATGAAACAGATGTAAAAGCAGTTCTTGGAACTTTATTAAATTTAATGGAAGATCCAGACAAAGATGTTAGAGTGGCTTTTAGTGGAAATATCAAGCATATATTGGAATCCTTGGACTCTGAAGATGGATTTATAAAAGAGGTTGATAATTTTTTTTAACATTTGGGTTTACATCAACCTAGCTCTAAAAATTTCTTTAACCAGTTAATTTTATTGTTCTAGCTTTTTGTCTTAAGAATGAAGGAAGCGTATACACATGCCCAAATATCAAGAAATAATGAGTTGAAGGATACCTTAATTCTTACAACGGGGGATATTGGAAGGTATACTTGGCAGCATTTGTATTCTTCCTTATTTATTTTGGCCATTCTCCTTTTTTATTTGCTTGGTGTTACAAATGGTGCTATGAAATTTATAGTCAAAATTTGAGTCAACATGCATTTATTCATAGATTTTCATTTGTTTCTTGGACGTTGATTTTATATATATATGTATTCATATGTATGTTGTTTGTAATTTTAGGGCCGCAAAAGGAGATTTGGTACCTTTTGCACTCTTGCACTTATTACATTGTTTGTTATCCAAGTCAGCATCTGTCTCTGGAGCAGCATACACAGAAATTAGAGCTCTGGTTGCAGCTAAAAGTGTTAAACTGCAAAATTTTTTCAGCCAGTATAAGAAACCCATCTGTCAGGTAAGAGTCAGCATTTGTCTTGACTATTGGCAATAGCAGTACTTTTTAAGAGTTACAAAAAAGAAGAATATTTATATGTGTTTTATTTTGGTTTTTTTTTCTTCTTCAACTTTTATTTTAAGTTCAGGGGTATATTGCAGCATGTACAGGTTTGCTACATAGGTAAACATGTGCCATGGTGGTTTGCTGCACAGGTCATCCCATCACCTAGGTATAAGCCCAACATCCGTTAGCTATTATTTCTGATACTCTCCCTTCTCCTACTCACCTGATAGGCCCCAGTGTGTGTTGTTCCCCCCATGTGTCCATGAGTTCTCATTATTCAGCTCCTACTTATAAGTGAGAACATGTGGTGTTTGGTTTTCTGTTCCTGTGTTAGTTTGCTGAGGATAATGGCTTCCAATTCCATCCATGTCCCTGCAAAGGACATGATCTTATTCCTTTTTATGGCAGTATAGTATTCCATGGTGTATATGTAACACATTTTTTTAATCCCGTCTATCAATGTTGGGCATTTTTGTTAATTCCATGACTTTTCTTTTTTTTTTTTTTTTTTTTTTTTAAAGACAAAGTTTTACTCTGTTGTCCAGGCTGGAGTGCAATGGTGTGATCTTGGCTCACTGCAACCTCCACCTCCCAGGTACAAGTGATTCTCCTGCCTCAGCCTCCTGAATAGCTGGTATTATAGGTGCCTGCCACCATGCCTGGCTAGTTTTTGTATTTTTAGTAGAGGTGAGGTTTCACCATGTTGGCCAGGCTGGTCTCAAACTTCTGACTTCAAGCGATCCACCTATCTCGGCCTCTCAAAGTGCTAGGATTAGAGGCATGAGCCACTGTGCCTAGTCAACTTTGCTATTGTGAATGGTGCTGCCATGAACATACATGTGCATGTATCTTTATTATAGAATGATTTATATTCCTTTGGGTATATACCCAGTAGCAGGATTGCTGGGTCAAATGTTATTTCTGCCTCTAGGTCTTTGAGGAATCGCCACACTGTCTTCCACAATGGTTGAACAAATTTTCACTCCCACCAATAGTATAAAATTGTTCCTTTTATTCTGCAACCTTGCTAGCATCTGTTTTTTGACTTTTTAATAATAGCCATTCTGACTGGCGTGAGATGGTCTCTCATTGTAGTTTTGATTTGCATTTCTCTAATAATCAGTGATGAGCTTTTTTTCTGTGTTTTTTGGCTGGCTGCCTATGTGTCTTCTTTGTAGAAGAGTCTTTTCATGTCCTTTGCCCACTTTTTAGTGGGGCTGTTTGGGGTTTTTTTTTGTAAATTTGTTTAAGTTATTTGTAGACTCTGGTTATTAGACCTCTGTCAGATGAATAGATTGTAAGATTTCTCTCCCATTCTGTAGGTTGTTCACTCTGATGATTGTTTCTTTTGCTGCGCAGAAGCTCTTGAGATTAAATAGATCCTATTTGTCAATTTTTGCTTTTGTTGAAATTGCTTTTGGTGTTTTTGTGATGAAATCTTTGCCTGTGCCTATATCCTAAGTGGTATTGCCTAGATTTTCTCTAGGGCTTTAAGTCTTTAATCTATCTCATGTTAATTTTTGTATATGGTGTGAGGAAGGGGTCCAGTTTCAATTTTCTGCATATGGCTAGGCAGTTCTCCCAGCACCATTTATTAAATAGGGAATCCTTTCCCCATTGCTTGTCTTTGTCAGGTTTGTCAAAGATCAGATGATTGTAGGTGTGTCTTCTTATTTCTGAGTTCTCTAATCTGTTCCATTTGCTTGCTTTTTAAAAGTTTTACTTTCTTTTTTAAACATTTCTTAGAGACCAAGTTTCACTCTGTTGTCCAGGCAACATACAGTGATCATGGAGTGGCATAATCATAACTCACTGACGCCTCTAACTCCTGGGCTTAGAGACCCTCCCACTTAAGCCTCCCAAGTAGCTGGGACTACAGATGTGCACCCCCACACATGGTTAATTTTTTTTTCTGAGATGAGGTGTTCCTATTTTGCCCAGGCTGCTCTTGATCTCCTGGCCTCAAATGATCCTCCCACCTCTGCCTCTGAAAGTGCTGGGATTACTGTCATGAGCCATTGTGCCTGGTTTAAAAAAGAAAGCACTGTGTTTGCTTTAAAAAATTATTGTTAAGGCTGGGTGTGGTGGCTCACACCTGTAATCTTAGCACTTTGGAAGGCCAAGGTGGGTGAATCACCTGAGGTCAGGAGTTCAAGACCAGCCTGGCCAGCATAGTGAAACCCCATCTCTACTAAAAACACAGAAGTTAGCCAGGCATGGTGGTGGGCACCTTTAATCCCAGCTACTTGGGAGGCTGAGGCAGGAGAATCACTTGAACCCAGGAGGTGGAGGTTGCAGTGAGCTGAGATCATACCACTGTGCTCCAGCCTGGGTGACAGAAAGAGACTCCGTCTCAAATTTTAAAAAAAGTTATTGTTAAAAAGGATATATTTAGTTTATTTAATAGAACTGAAATCTTGCTGTTTTATTTTAGGATATTGGTCTGAAGATACAGGTTATAAATGGGGGAGGAAGAAAATCATCTTAGAACGATGTATATGGCCTTTTTAGTGATAGTAAACTCTTTTATGCCTTGGTATCATGTTATATGACACTTTCTTTTAAATAAATTCAATTAATGGCTGAAAAGTTAGGTTATGCTAAAATACTGAATTTATTTGTGGTATAATTTTTAGCATGATATTCAAGTTTTTTAACTAAGCCTGATTATGTCATCTGTAAAAGGCAGATTATGACATAATCTACCTCATTAAGGTTGTTATAAAAATTGAATGAACCAATTCAGGTAATGTAGAATACTATTTGATACTTCCCTCTATGGTAGCTTAAAAAGTATTAGTTAAAATTGTTTCTTTGTGTGAGAACTAACAATAAAATGGTTTTTTCTCTAGTTTTTGGTAGAATCCCTTCACTCTAATCAAATGACAGCACTTCCGAGTACTCCATGCCAGAATGCTGACATTCGAAAACAAGATGTGGCTCACCAGAGAGAAATGGCTTTAAATACCTTGTCTGAAATTGCCAATGTTTTCGACTTTCCTGATCTTAATCGTTTTCTTACTGTAAGTTGCAGCATAGAGTTCACTTGAAATTTCCAATTCAGTATTTTATTCGTTCCATTCTAGATTTTGACTTTGATAGGAGGTTATTGCTTACACTGTAAAACTTAAGTTTATTTGAGTCATTGTTCTTTATGGTTAGCTGTCCTGAAAAGTTAATAATAATTGAACACTGCTAATCAATGCAGTTAATGATTTGAGCCCTTAGGTCTTTGGTTCTGTGATTGGTTCTGTTGGTAATTCGAAGTCTAAGATGATTATTTCTATTCCTAAGGAGTTGGAATAATAAAGTATAAAACTATAGTGATATAGATGGTCTACCATGATGTATTTTGTAGTATGGAGTGGTTTGGGAAGCGTTTGACAAGTCATTGGGTTCAGAAAAATAATTTTCTACCACTTGTGTTCAAAAAAAAAAAAGAAGAGAAAAGAAATTGGGGCTGAGGTTTAAAAGATGATAAAATAGATTATATTTTTACCTTTCCCCAAAGGCAAAGTTTACTGTTGCTTTTAATTAATAAATTATAATAGCAATTCATACAAAATTTTTCCCTACATTATTACTATAGTTTAACAAATATAAATTTCTTATAAATTGGTCAAATACTGCAAGGAAATATGATAGTATGTGGGAAGGACCATAAAACATGCATACCTTTTCATTCGGTCATTCTACTCTGGGAATCAAAAAGCAAAGATGTTTATTAAAACATTATCCAAGTAGCAAAACAAAACAAAAGCAAAACCCTGAGCAGAAACTAAATGTCTTAATTTTAGATCGGTAAACATTATGTAAGCATTAATATCATAAAGTATTACAACGTTGAGCAAACTACCTTATAATACTACAACAATCTTATAATGTTAATATTAAGTTGAAAGGTAAGACACAAGTACCATGTAAATGTCTCTGAGGGCAGAACCTGGGTCTTGTTCACAATCACATCTCCAGTGCTTAGGATAGTAACTGACATGTAATAAGTATATGTAGAATGAATAAATATAAGGCCATTTTCTCTTAGCTTTGGATTTTGTATGTATTTTATTAAAAACATCTTGAATAGAAAAAATGAAAAGAATAGTTGCAGTATTGGGATGCTGTGTGTGTTAAAAGTTTTGTTTATGTATATTACAACATCAACTCTTAAATGTAAAAAAAGTCTTTAAAAATTACATTTATGGTTACTCTTGCTTATTCGTTAAATTCAAGTTAGTTCAAGTAATACTTTAGATTTGTAATTTCTACCTTAAAGTGTAAGTATATTTTAACACATACTCCTGAGAAATTATCTTTTTTACTTTTACATTTGCTTATTGATTGTCTGTTTCTCTCCGTTTTTACAGTGTAAGATCTGTGCTATCAGGTGCCTTGCCTATTTTGTTTACTGCTATGTGCAGTGCCTGAATCATAGCAAATTGCTCAGTAAATATCACTTGAGTGAATAAATGGTCAATCTGAATTCAAATATAAGTCATACATGGACTCCAAATTTGTGTGGCATTTAAAAATATTTTTGCACAGAGCTTATGTGAATATTTTTTTCACCCAGGCAGATGTACTTTTTGGTAATTGTTGCCTTCTTTTTCAGAGGACATTACAAGTTCTACTACCTGATCTTGCTGCCAAAGCAAGCCCTGCAGCTTCTGCTCTCATTCGAACTTTAGGAAAACAATTAAATGTCAATCGTAGAGAGATTTTAATAAACAACTTCAAATATATTTTTTCTCATTTGGTCTGTTCTTGTTCCAAAGATGAATTAGAACGTGCCCTTCATTATCTGAAGGTAATTAAATATTTCTATATATTTTACTTTTTTATATAAATTAGCATTATACAAAAGATGTAACATTCTTCTAGGAAGGAAGGTGAATAATTTATAGCCTATCCTAGAAAAATATAAATTTAAATGTTGTTATGTTAAATGATCTTTGTCCTGAGAGCATATTCAATAGAATTCTCCTTTGTTGTTTTCCTTGATCATTTCACCGTAATGGAGTATGATAGTCATTCTTTCATAGGAGAGGTTCTCAGCCTATTTCATTTTAATACTTTTCAGTTGATTGGAGTTATAAGTTGACTGATGATAGACACTTAATTATACCTTCAATTAAATAAGAGGCAACCACCTTCAAATGTAGTATAATGTCTGTATTTAGTTTAGTTACTTAGTGCTCTGATTACAGTTTGGTCCAGTTTTTTTGCTAGTTTTTACATTTAAAATTGTAGCCTGTGCTGCTTTTTTTGGTGTCATATTAACAAAATATCTCTGAGGAATACGAAACTACATGGGAACAGGAAAACTATTAGGAATATGCATATAACTTTACTGTTTTTTTTCTGATGTTAATTTACTTCATTTGTTTCATAATATATGCCAGTAGCAAATCTCTTTTCACATGAGAGTTAGTGAATATTAAATATGTATTAATCTTGAGAAAGTATGATACATCTGTATATTGCAAACATAGAATGATAGTGTTTATGGAATATTTACTACATGTCAGAAATTGAGCTAAATAATTGATATGGATCATTTCATGTAATCCTCACAGTTGCCCAATGAAATAAAGGTACTATTATTGTTATTATTATTTTTTTGTGATGGAGTTTTGCTTGTAGCCCAGGCTGGAGTGCAGTGGTGTGATCTCGGCCCACTTCAACCTCCACCTCCTGGGTTCGAGCGATTCTCCTGTCTCAGCTTCCTGAGTAGCTGGGATTACAGGTGTCTGCCACCAGGCCCAGCTAATTTTTGTATTTTTGGTAGAGGTGGGACTTCACCATGTTGGCCAGGCTGGTCTCCAACTCCTGGCCACAAGTGATCCACCTGCCTCTGCCTCCCAGAATGCTGAGATTACAGGTGTGAACTAACATGCCTAGCCACAGGTACTATTCCTTTGGTTTTGTTTCGTAGATAAGGAAACTAAGGCAGAGAGAGGTTAGATTAGGTAACTTGTCCAAGTCAGCATAACTAATAAATGACAGCTAGAATTTAAAGCAATCTGAACAGAAAGACTGCTGTAAGCCACTATACTACATTTCCTCCCAGGGTTATGTGTCCCCAATAATGAGCTGATGATATTATAAGACCTTAGAGAAAACTGGGACTTGTTTTTTAATATTTTATTTCTAAATAAAGTTGGATAACTTCTCTTCATTACATATAATCCACGGGAGACTTACCAGGATAGAATAAGATTAGAATTTTTTCCAGTGCCTTTTCTTAATACCGTTAGTAAATCCTGTTATCTGGTCTAGAGCTCCTGATATACTGATGGCATGTTAAAATCAATATGCTTATTTCCATGATGTTAGTATGAAGAAAAAACTTTTTAAAATGTGTCTTTGGGTTAGAATGAGACAGAAATTGAACTGGGGAGCCTGTTGAGACAAGATTTCCAAGGATTGCATAATGAATTACTGCTGCGTATTGGAGAACACTATCAACAGGTTTTCAATGGTTTGTCAATACTTGCCTCATTTGCATCCAGTGATGATCCGTATCAGGGCCCAAGAGATATCATATCACCTGAACTGATGGTAAGAAATATGTTCTATGAGGTTTGTTTGCTTTTCTTCCTTTTGCAGCTTAATTATGTAATTGAAGAAACAATTTTTTTGGTAATTTTCTGGCTGCTAGCAATTTGTTTAAATTTTAAGTTGGTGCTTTTATTTTGAAAAGGTTGATTTGAATTGCATGGTCACATGCACAAGATCATGAACACAAGATCATATTTATTTTCTTATAGCATTATCACAACTTTGTTTACATATTTACATACTTAGGGCATTAACAATATATATTAGCATTGAAAAATGTGGACTTTTAAGTGGTTTTAGTAGATTTTATTTTTTCACTGAATAAAAATGTTGAAGTTTATTTTTCTTTACTACTTTTAAAGTACATATATATTAGAATATGTTTGTAGCTCTCCTCTCACCCTGCCCCTCCAACTACTCTTTTCTTAGCTCAACAAACTAAACTTTTCAGTTCTAACTATAGTTTACTCCATTGTTGGTTAGAAGGGAAGTTAGAAAATATGTTCTCTTTTTAAAATATTTCCCTACCATAAATTTGTATTTGAAATCACTTTACTGTTTATCTTAAAAAATATATAAATCCTCAGAATTGAATTACTATTTTTTCTTTTCAACTGCCCTCATTCCTGTAAGAGACTTAAAGGACTATTGGGAAAATATCTTAACCCATTTATGCTGGAGGTTGCAAAATTTTTTTGTGTGAAAAATCAGATCTTGGTGATGACCTTGAGCAGTAGGATATAAATAACTCCCACAGGCTTAGCGTTCCAATAGTGAAACTCTAGGCATAAATCCGTTAAGAGAGATGTTTATCTCTGCTTTCTCATTTCCTATTCTAGTCTGGCTCTGTTCTCATTATTCTATGAAATTCCTTTTGTCAGGGTCACCCTCAGTCTTCTTGGTTATTAAATCTCATAGTCACTTCTCTGTCCTATCTTATTGAACCTTTCAGTGTCATTCAGTACAATTGGCCATCCTTTCCTACGTGGCGTCAGTGATACCACATTGTCTTAATTTTCTTTTTTGCTTCACCTTTCACTCATGTTTAGTCTTCTTTACTGGCTTTTTCCCTGTACATTATATACTTTATCCTTTAAATGTTAGAGTAACTCAGGACTATGTAACTGGCTCTTTTTCCTCAGTCATCATTCCCTCCTTTAATGATCTTCCTTGATCTGTTTCTTTAAAATGAGTTATATTTTGATAATTTTTGGTTGAAATTTCAGTCCAGACTGCCCCTGAGCTTTGGACTTGTGGGTTTATATAGGTTAGGTCCTGGGAGGAAACAGATGGCATACACACAAACGTTTACGTGGAAATAGTTTAACAAAGGGGCTACTTTTAGTGACATGGCAAAGTTAAGAGAATCAGCAAGGAATGTTAAGGAACCCAGGGACTACAAACAGCAGAAAACGTAATGCCCCACTTAGTTCTCGGAAAGGGGAAGAAATAGTGTTACTAGGTCCTCTCATTGTAGAGGAATGTAGCCACTGCCAGAACAACCTCAAAACACAGACAGAACAGGAAATACGAATACCATACTCTTTCCTCCTACCTTCTGTTCTAGTGGTGTTTCCTGCTGACTGAATTCAGTGGAAAGCCAGAGGGCAAGGGATCCTAAGTAATGCAGTCCGGTCAGTCTCCCAGGTATGAAGCAGGGCAGAAGGTGGCAGAGAATGGACCTGAGGGTGAGAGAGGATGGCAAACAGAGATATTTACCATTTCATCATCTCTACGCTCATGTCTTATAAGCATCTCAAACAATTCCAAGTATATTATGTTCGTTAGAAATCTTTATTTTCCATGTCTAACCTGTTTTTCTCCCAGTCTCAGTGGTACCATCTCAGTAATGGTACCACTATCTACCCATTTACGTGAGTCAAAACCTGAGAAGCATTTGTGAACCGTCCATTTCCTTTTATAATCAAGTCTCTCCAAAATATATCCTTTCATTTCTGCCACCACCACCGCTACACAACCATCATCTTTCTTGGGACAACTGTGAATGCCTCCTAATTGTTCTGTCCTTTCATCCTTCCCTCTCTACAATTAATTATTTACACAGCCTTTGGGGTGCTCTTTTTACAAATTCATATCATTCCCCTGATTAAATTCCTTCTATGGTTTTCCTTTCTTCTGCCTTTACATAAAAATATGAAACAGAATAATATTCTTCTTTACAGAGTGGTCACATTCTCAGTTTGTAATAATATGAACAAAATACTTAACCATATACTAAGTGCTTAGTGAATGATATCTTTTTTTTTTTTTTGCTTTTAACGTAAAATAAAATCTGTAAGGCCATACATGATTTGCCTACCTTTCTACTACCTTTCTATTCTCACATGGTACAACTCTTTTCTTCATTTCTCCCTATATTTCAACATGATTTCCTTTGTGTTTCTTAAATGTGCCAAGCTTTTTCCTGCTTCGAGGCCTTTGCCCTGGTTGGTCTCTTCACTTCGAATAATCTCCTGGATCTTTCTCATTCTTTACATTTCAAGAGTTTCCTGAATGCCCTGTCTCAACTCCCTTACCCTATTTCTTGTTTATCACAGGATCATGTTTATTTTCTGATAGCATTATCACAACTTTGTTTACATACTGATTTAGTGTCTTCCATTCGTACTAGTCTACATGGAAGCTAATGAGAGAATGACTTTGCTCATCTTTTACATCTGTACCCAGCACAGGATTCTAGGCATATGTAATAAGTATTTGGTGAGGAATAGATGGATAAAGTCAAATAATTGTTTGTCTGAATGCAAGAACTTTAATATTGGAATGTTGACATAGATTGTGTGATCTTTATTTGCTTTTTATATAAGCGACATAGGCTGGAACCATACAGTTAGTAAATTGTGGCTTACAATGCTAAAGTTGAGCCTCAATCTAAATCAGAAGTTTGCAGAACAAAATGCAATTTCAAGTTTTAAAAACCAGATGATTTCCTGTGCTAGGCAAGGTCAAGATTTATCCTGACATCTAATCTGGAGAGACTTGTAGGATACCTCACTCCTCTCTATTTTATGGTAGCACATACCCTCCTACCCTGTTCTGGGCAATGCATGGAACTCGAAGATACCTAAGTCAGACACCTCAACATCAAGCAGTGTAACTTTCTTACAGAGTTCAAAATACTTTAGTTGCTACTCATTCCCAGCTCTTTTGTTTGCTTCTTTCTTCTTCCTGTACATAAAGATATGAAACAGGAGAATATTCTTTTTACAGAGTGGTCACATTCTCAGTTTGTAGTAATATGAACAAAGTGATTTAATACTTAACCATACACTAAGTGCTTAGTGAATGATATCTTTTTTTTTTTTTCGAAGTAGGGTCTTGCTCTGTCACCCAGGCTGGATTGCAGTGGCGCAATCTCAGCTCACTGCAACCTCTGCCTCCTGCGCTTAAGCGATCTTGCAACCTCTGCCTCCTGTGCTTAAGCGATCTTCCCACCTCAGCCTCCTGAGTATCTGGGACCACAGGTGCGTGCCACCATGCCTGGCTAATTTTTTTGTATAAGTGTGGTTTTGCCGTATTACCCAGGCTGGTCTCAAACTCCTGAGCTCAAGTGATCCACCTTCCTCAACCTCCTAAATTGCTGGGATTATAGGCGTGAGCCACTGCACCTGGCCAATAAATGGTATCTTATTTAGCCTTTACAACAACTCTATACAGTAGGTGGTTTTAGTGTTCACATTTTACAGACTTGGAGGAATTATGTAACTGATAGAACATAACGCATTAGGAAGCGTCAAAATTAAGATTCAAACCTAGATTTGGCTGACTTAAAGCCCGTGCCCTCTTCTCCAGAACCTTCTCTTAAGAAAGTATTAACTCAGCCAAGTACGGTGGCTTACACCTGTAATCCCAGCACTCTGGGAGGCCGAAGCAGGAGGATTGCTTGAGCCCAGGAGTTTGAGACCAGCCTGGGCAGCATAGCAAAACCCTATCTCTACAAAAAATGCAAAAAATTAGCTGGGCATGGTGGTGCATGCCTGTAGTCACAGGTACTCGGGAGGCTGAGCTGGGAGGATTGCTTGAGTCTAGGAGGTTGAGGGTGCAGTGAGTTGTGATTGTGCCACTGCACTCCAGCCTAGGTGACAGATACCCTGGAGGGGGGTGGGGAAGAAAAGAACAGAAGAGAAAAGAAAGAAATAGGAAGGAAGGAATTCTGTTTAAGAAAAAAGAAAAAGGAGGAAAGGAGGGAGGGAAGAAGGAAATCTGTTTAAGAAAAAAAGGAAGAAAAAGAGAAAGAGAGAGAGAAAGGAAGGGAGGGAGGGAAGGGAAGGAGGGAGGGAGGGAGGAAGAAAGGAAAGAAGGGAGGGTGGGAAGAAACTTCAGGAAACCCAAAGTGTCATGGATGATGATATCTAGCCTGCAGCTTTTGATGCCCATGGTCTGGTACCTCTTTTCCCCTATGTCAGATCATTATTCTGGTAGGGTACCTTTCCCTTAATCAAGTACTTCTCTACCTTAGCTCTAAATGTCATAGAATAAGGACAGTTTCTTGTCTTTTTCTATTCTTTTCTTCTTCACTCTACATCCCGACATGAATCAGATCCTGAGGATCCCACCCCAGCTGACTCCATTATTAAAAAACTCATCATTTTCTCATTGTACTGTACTGTTTAATCATATGTTTTCATGAGGACTATAAATCATTAGTTTCTTTAAATACTGCATGTGAAGATATATGCTTTTGGAGAAACTTAATTCACCAAGTATTTATTTCTGATATGCTAGTTAGGTAAAATATAAATGACATTAATTAAATAATTAAAATGTCAATTTAAGAAATTCAGTTTGTATAAAGCTTACATATTATCTGTTTTTATTTCTTAGGCTGATTATTTACAACCCAAATTATTGGGCATTCTGGCCTTTTTTAACATGCAGTTACTGAGTTCCAGTGTTGGCATTGAAGATAAGAAAATGGTAAGTAGTGATGATTGAGTTCCAGTGTGCTAAAATAGAATTTATACGGAATATAGATAAATTCTGCATCTAGCTATAAACATTCAAAGATGAGAAATAACCAAACATGACATTTGCTATTGCTGAACAACTTATATAAGCTTTCTGAGAGTCTAAAAATTGGAATTGTATTCGTTTTATTTAGTTTATGAAGGATAGAACACCCAACCCAAAGTAACCAAAAGGAACTTGTGGCTGTGTAACAAAAAGCATAAGGAGCATAGCTTTGGGCATAACTTGATTTTGCACTCAAAAAAATTCTCAAAATCAATCTTTTGGCTCAGATTCATCTACAGTGGCTCTGTACTTAAGAGCCAGGTAATGAACTCAATAGCTTCAAACTCACGCATCACAGCATCTAGCCCAACACTGGAAGAAAGAGACCAGCAATCACGGAAAGCTCAAACAATAGTTGTGTAATTGATTCTCCTTGGTTTAGATTGTCCTGGTGTGGGTCATGGTCCACGGTGTTTTTGAACACCAGAAATCCTAGGTTAATATGATGTAAAGCAGCTTTATGTTTAAATGCTTGTGCCACAATGAAGTGTCATTATGACTGCTCTAAAAGTTGGCCACCATTGGAAATTTTTGGCCTGTAGATTGGAGTAGAATGTTAGATATTGGTAAAAGTTCATGTTGCTTTCCACCTCTGCAGTCAGTAAGATTACAGTAAAAACAAACAGAAAACACCTACGAATGGAAGCTTTAATTTCAGTCTATATTCCCCCCTTTTTTATAACCTTAAGGAGCCAAGAAAGACATATAATACTATACTAAACTTCACAAATTTCAGCAACCAGTGCCTGTTCTTTTGGTGTCAACTAGTAAATTTAATCCCCCAAACAACTATTATTCCATCTACCTGGCTTCTTTCTTATTGTTACCCCAATTGTTATCCAAAGTGAGAGAATGGCCTTGAATCTAAGAAAACTAGAGTTTGTGTTGTAAATCATAAAGAGCTTGCATGTTTTGGCGTATAAAGTCGACCAGAGAGTTTCTTTACCCCTTCATTATAAACTGGAGCTGCTGATAACAGGTCTGGTTCTGTGTTTTTATTGTGTTTCATTTTCTGAATATATCATTAGTTATTTTTTTTACCAAATTCAGGGCATCTTGAATTTAGTATCATTAAGACAAAAATTTTCCTTGACTATTGATCACTATGAAGTATTCCATTTACTTCAAAATTTTTTATAATCCTCTCAAATTCAAATGATTTTAATTCGGTTTGTTATATATATATATATATATAATATATATATATATAAATATATATATAATGGCAGTTTGGGATAGATATGAAAGAAATTAAGCAACATGCATTATACCCTTAATAAATTAGAAATTTTACCGTTCTAGAAGGATACTGGGCCAAAATAACGAATCACTTTCAGGGGAAAACAGCAAAACAAAGAACTCAACTTGTATTCTTCAAATTCATAATTCCCACCTAAGAAATTGGACAAAACAAACTGGCCAACATTTATTTGCTCTTTTTTGTTATCTGAGAATAGATGACACCTTGATATTAGGTGGAAAGAACTTGTCGTTAGTGCTCATCTGCTTCTGGCAGCAAGTTTATAAGCTTTATTCTGAAGCACTACTTAACTCTATAGGCCTTGAAAAGTTTGATGTCTTTGATGAAGTTAATGGGACCCAAACATGTCAGTTCTGTGAGGGTGAAGATGATGACCACACTGAGAACTGGCCTTCGATTCAAGGATGATTTTCCTGAATTGTGTTGCAGGTAAATGACTGCCTGAGTTTTTTAATGTTTTTTTTTGTTTTTTTTTTTTGTTTTTGCATTTTCCAGTGGCACTAACGTGAATTACTATCTCTTTGAGCGAAATTGGGTTCAAATAATAAATAGTTAAGGTAGAAAGTTTATTTATTTGTATTGAAAAAAGATTATATTTACTTCTTTTAAAACATTTTACTATGGAAATCTTTTAACATACTGGGAAATAGAAGAATTATTAATGAACCTACATACCTATTTCTCAACCGTAGCAGTTATCAGTATTGCTAGTCTTTTTTTATCTACGTCTATCTTTTTTATTGTTAGTTGGGATATTTTAGAGAAGATCCTAGAATCATATCATTGTACTTGTAAATACTTTAGATATATCTAATTGATGAGGGCATTTTAAAAAATAACCTTCATTAATTATTATACTTAGCAGGATTAATAGAAATTTCTAATCTAAAACTCAGTCCATATTCACATTTTCTCCAGTTGTCTCAAAGGTATTTTTCTGAAAGATGTTGTATATATCATGTTGTGTATGTCATTTCCCAGAGATGTCTGTATGTATCATTGTTTCTTGAACTAGACTCTAAATGAGGTTTACATATGTATATTTGGTTGCCTGCCTGGCTCCTTAAGTGTCTCTTGTAAACAGCCTCATCCCTTAAATTCCCTACCCACACGTTTTACTTATTTTAGTCTGTTAAGATTTTAGGATGTGGGATTTGGCAAATAGCTAATTTAACTTTTCTATCTTTTCTTTCCTCCCTGTTTTTTCCCATAAATGGGTACCTAGATATAGATGCTTGATTAGATTTAGGTTCAATTTATTATCATAACATACCTAATAGGTGAGACTTTGTGCTTCTGTCGTGGTACAGTGTGAGCCACATAATAATATCTGGTTGTCCACGTTTAGTAGTAGTAAGATTAGTCGATTTCATCAACCTGAATCCCTTTATTATAAAATTCCTCATTAATCTTTTATCTGATTATTTTAACATTAATTAATGATCATTGCCTAAGTCCATTATTTCATTACAGTTGATAAAATAATGATTTTCTAATTTTATTGTTCCTTCTGTATTTACTAGGTGGGATTCTTATTAAAACAAAATTCCTCATCAAATTTGGCTAGCTGCGCATGATTGTTCATATCTGTAGCTGCTTCGGAAGCTGAGGCGGAAGAATCACTTGAGCCCAGGAGTTTGAGTCTAGCCTGGGCAACATAGCAGGACCTTGTCTTTAAAAACAAAACAACCGTAGTTCATATAGGAAGAACAGTTCATAAATAATTGACTATTTCCTTTTAGTAATCAGAGTATAGGTTTGTGTTATAGCAACCTGCAGTGAAGTTTTTCTTCTTTTACAGTATCATTTTGATTACATAAATTTTTATAAATTTAATGAATTTTTATCCGTCAACATCACTACTCTTTTTTATTGCTGCAATTGTCCCATCTTACTCAAGTAGAAATCCTTTCAAGTTGGCATCTATGACTTTTGATATGACCTCCATTAATCTCTTATAGATTCTCTGCTTTTTGGCATGACAAGATGACCTGGGCTCATCTTGAACATTTCCTGCCCCTGAATCAGAATCAGCGATTTTCTTCAGGGAGCCTTGGCTGTGGTTCCTTTGAGCCCAGATTAATTCCCAGTATAGGCACTCATCGGGCCTACTGTCATTACTTCTAAGTCTTAAGTGAATATAGCTACTAGAAAATTTCTGTAAAGAGAAAAAGATTGTGAGTTTGTATGTGTATTGCCAGTACAGTAAAGATCACATAGTTTTGACTTAACTCTTTGGTTTTACATTCTGTTTCTTAACAGTTATTCTTTCTTTGTTCCTAATGACTTATATTACACATTTACTTAATTTTTCTTTCTGTATACATATATATATCTGTAAAATGACAATTTCAATATCACTGCCAATAGTAAGAATGCTGAGTGTAGTCTAAGCTTCTTAGAGGCTCTTTTTGTCAATAAAGACAAAAAGAGATGTATCCTGTTAGAGATATACAGTCAGAATATGTTTTAAAATCATGTAAAGTAATTGTTTTCTGTGTGCATCTGCTGCCAACTTAATATTAGTTTAGGTTCATTTGTTTCAGTTTGTTTAAAAATTTTAAGGGTTGCTTTTTCCCTGTATTTTATTTAATTTAAAAATTATATAAAACATTTGCATAGTCCCAAATTCAAATCTGTGCAATAAATTATATGCAGAAATCTAGATTCCAATTCTGACCTCTACAGATACCTTTTTAAATTAATTTTTGTATATCCACTCTTTGTAAAAGAATAAGCAAGTGCACACACAGACATTTTTTTTCTATTAATTCTGCCCCAAACACTGTTTTTCACCTTGCTTTTTTGACTTCATATAATTCGGACATCACTTTATTTGAATATATAGCACTGATCTTATTCCATCTTTAAAGCTGCCTTTTAATCTATTGTTTGTATATATCATGTGTCTTCAACTAATAACTAATAGATAGAGCTTTACAAATAATAAAACTAATGGGACTTAATTTCTATTTGTTATTTGTTTTTTCACGTAGAGCTTGGGACTGCTTTGTTCGTTGCCTGGATCATGCTTGTCTGGGCTCCCTTCTCAGTCATGTAATAGTAGCTTTGTTACCTCTTATACACATCCAGCCTAAAGAAACTGCAGCTATCTTTCACTACCTCATAATTGAAAACAGGTATTGTAACTGAAATTAACAGTAAAATAATAACTTTTTAAACTATATTTTTATGTCTCAAGGTATTAAAATTTCTGATGGTGATGTGAAACTGTCACTTTTTTAAGTTTCCAGGTTCATCAATAAACAGAAGTAGTTGGCATGTAATTACATATTGAAATGATGCTATTACAGTTGTGGCATTGCTTCTATAATAATTATTTCTAAAGCTCACTAATTAATAGGTCAGCAGTAAAAAATCATTTTTCATCAATTCTATAAACGTGAAACCTAATTTACCTTTCTTCTCACAGTCAAAAGGCAGACAGTAGAATAGCATGAGAAAGGTTAGGAGAGATACCTACTTTCTGCAGCTTACCTTAGTTGAAACGCTTATTACTTCATTGCATTAAGCTTTGAACCAGCCTCTCTCTCTCTTCCTTTAAGCTTTTATCACTTTTATTGATATTGTTACTAGTACTGTGTTTTTAAAATATCTCTTTATCGGTATCATTCCAGCATACAAAGGCATTCTGAGATTCTCCATTTCCTAATTGATAAATTCTAAATTGCTTAGCTTGATATTGAAAGCTTTCTAAAAATCTGGCCACCCACTATTTCTTACTTTCTTTCCCCATAATTTTTCAAAAGAGACATTAGGTTATAGCCAATGTGGACTACTATTGACAGAACATACATTATTCTTTCCCATTTGTATTTTTGATTCAGGCTGCTTTTTAGACTGGGATGTCTTTCTATATATTTTTAATTTTTTTCTATGATTTTACTTGCTGTTATATATGATCATTCCTTTGCTTGTGAAAAGTTGGGATTGAAGTACTACCTATTTACCTACTCACCCATATGCTATTGCTGGTCCCTTTTGTCAGTTGCAATAACCATCTAATGAGGGAGAAATCATAAAAGAAGGAAAAGTTAATGTGCTTTTATTTAATTAAAATACTTTTATTTTTGATATTTTTATATTCTGTACATGATGAAACAACAAAATCACTAATTTAGATTTTGGGACAACTTTTCAAGTACTTTTAAACTGTTTTGTAAATAGTCGTATCTTTGCTGTTTATTACAGAAGTATCATTTTTCCACCTTTTTCATAATTATAAGAAAAATCCCAACCAGGCACGATGGCTCATGCCAACAATACCAACACTATGGGAGGACAAAGCAAGACGATTGCTTGAGGCCAGGAGCCTGGGCAACATAGTGAGAACCCCATCTCTACAAGAAATAAAGAAATATTAAAAAAAATTTAAAAAAGAGCCTGTAATCCCAGCTGCTGCAGGCTGACACAGGAGGCTTGCCTGAGCCCAGGAGTTTGAGGCTGCAGTGAGTTATGATCATGCCACTGCAAGATAGAAGACCTTAAGCTTGCTCAATGAAGGCATTGCTTTGGCTTTGTTTATTGTTGTATCCCCAGTGACTAGCAGACATGCTTAGCATGTCGTAGCACATAGTAGTTATTTAATACATATTTATTGCATGAGTTAACAAACACTAGGATTTAGAAACATTTACATGTGGACCCAGAAAGGTGAGAGTATTTATTATATTGGAAGGAAATTAAGAATTGTAGCCCTGATGAGGATTTTTTTTTTTCCTATAATTCTTCATGATAATTTGTGTATTGGGGTAGTCTTTGACTGTCTATTGCTACATTCCAAATCACTCCAAAACCTAGTATCTTAAAACAATGAGCTTTTTTATTTGCTCATAATTTTGCAATCTGGGCTGTGCTCAGCTGGTCAGTTCTATTGGTCTTACAAGTGGTCACTGGTGTGGCCACATTCAGCTGGCAGGTAGACTGGGCTGGGCCTCTCTGTCATTCTGTCTAGTCTCAGAGCCTCTGTCTCTGTACTGTGGTCTGTCCATATTGGTGGCCACACTTCTTACATAGTGACTCAGGGCTCTCCTGAACACACAAATGGAAACTTGCAGGCATTTTTAACACCTAGGTCCCAGACTGGTATAGCATATCTTCTGCCATAGTCTGTTTGCTAAAGCAAGTCAACACTCAGCCCAGCTTGAAGAGGAAGGGACTGTATATATGGGTTTGTATGCTGAGAAGCATGGTTTATTGTAGCACTATTATAGAGTAATTTTCATAGCTTTGGTCATTTTCCACTATTAATTTAGCTGAGCATCTTAGACATAGTTAGAAAATACTTTGCAGCTCATTAATCAACTAGTGCTTTTAATTATGAATTAAATTGCCCTTAGTTTCAACTTTTGCTTTACATTTTTTTAGTATTCCTATTCTTGGCAAATAATTCTTTTTATTCCAACTATTAGGGATGCTGTGCAAGATTTTCTTCATGAAATATATTTTTTACCTGATCATCCAGAGTTAAAAAAGATAAAAGCAGTTCTCCAGGAATACAGAAAGGTATTTAATTTTTAATTTGTGGTTTAGGAGATCATTAATACAGAATTATTCCAAAGTTCCAATACATTGAATAGAGATCCTTTAGGATCATATCTGGGGATAATATAGTCCTGTTATGATGGCTAATTCCTGGTGAGTAGATAATGCTACCAT
Organism: Cacajao melanocephalus; assembly: GCA_963573385.1. NCBI lineage: Eukaryota > Metazoa > Chordata > Mammalia > Primates > Pitheciidae > Cacajao > Cacajao melanocephalus. Next base: position 65,977 of record CAUYLG010027078.1, read on the forward strand.
GAATCCATGACTTTTGGAGGGAAGTTTTAACATTTAGATTAAAGATGTAATAGCATTAGATAGAACAGAGAATGAAAAATACCATTTTTATGCCTTCACTACCCAGACTGAAGTGTCCTTACTTATTGTCCCAAAAAGAAGAGCTACCCATAGCTTCATGCCCTAAGAGAAGAAAGGAAAGCTGCGGGAAGATTGTAGTTCTGTTGTGTTACAAACCATGATACAGAAATTTCAGATCTGAATGATTCCTGAGATTTGGAAGGGGAATAATCTATAATACCAGCATCTTAAGTCTAGTGAGCTCCCTAAAATTATAAAGATGTTAATGATGATTTCATAGCACTTCTGGGTAGAAAGTGGACTATCTGACCTTGGGTGTCACCGTGGGTAGTGAAAGGAAGTGAATTACCTATATAATCCCGTGGACCTGGTACAAAGCTGTTATGTAGCCCTGTGTAAATTAAGGGAGACTAGGCTTACACTTTCTGTCAAGAAGCATTTATTTTAGATGAATAAATTCTTATTTATTTGGGATAAAATTTTTCTCCAGGTATAAAAAGTTTACAATGAAATCTCTTTCCCTCAGAATTACTAAAAATGACACGTTATACAAAGGAAGGAATGGAAATTGTATTACTTTTAAAAGTTGATTTGGGGTGTAATTTAATGGTAACTATATAGGGAATTCAGGCCTTTGGAAATGGTTGTTAAAAAAGTCAATTAATAAGGTACGTCTCTCTGTGCTTTGTGTTTAGGAGACCTCTGAGAGCACTGATCTTCAAACAACCCTTCAGCTCTCTATGAAGGCCATTCAACATGAAAATGTCGATGTTCGTATTCATGCTCTTACAAGCTTGAAAGAAACCTTGTATAAAAATCAGGTATGCTAGGATGCTATAATTAAAAATGTATAGTGAAGAAAGGTTGAAGGTTTAAAGAAAATACAACAGAATAACATTTTTGTTTGAGATTTAGTGAAAGAAGAAATTTTTGTTTTACCTGAATTATCAGATCTGACTGGAAATTAGGAATCCATGCAATGCCCTTTGAGCTTGAATCCCAGGGATTTGCAGTTTTTTGTTGTTTTTTAAGGATCATGATTTGATGGTTATATTTTAGATTACTGTATCTTCCTAAGTAAAGATGTATATATTTGTATAGCAGCAGTTTGTGTAAGTCTTCTTACGTATTTCCTATGGGTATATGTTATATGAAATGTCAGCAATTTTACCATTGTACATTTTGACTGAATTAACTGTTAGTTTTAATGAAGCTAAATCTTTAAGTTTACTTTTTCAAGGGGCTAGTGAACTTTCTTCTTTTCTTTGGCAACATAATGTAGATTATCCCTAAATTTGATGATAGTGAGAACTGGTATTTAAAATACCAGATCACTGTGTATGAAAAATTGGAAAAAATTTAACTGAATTACTCATTTTTGTGTATCTAGAACCTATCTGGTAAGATGTGAGCACCTAAGACTCTCATGAATTTTGGCATTACCATTCTATGATGGAAGGATTATATTTCCTTCCATTGTTAGAAGCAAGCAAGCACTTAAGACAAAAGATATACATGATGGTAATGAGCATATGTTTCTGGGGCAGTGAGTTTGTATAACCAGTGTGGCTAGCAGCCAGTGTGGAGATGATCCCAACAGAGAGGAGGAGCCTTGAATCTCCTCTAGGTTGAGTGTTATGCCTTCCTGACTATAGATGTGCCTTATTAATGTTACAGCCTCTATTCTTGCTCTAAACTACAGTGAAACTACCCAGTGCTTGTCCCTAGCCCCATACCTTTACTTGGTTTTCAGGTAACTCCAAGGACTTTTAGCTGTCTAATTTAATACAGAGATTTATGAATCACAAAGGTTTTCTCCTCTTTGCATGGAGGTTTTCTAGTTTAGGTTATTTCCAAGCAGATGGCATGGTCATGGTCTAACATAAGGAAACTTGACCTCGATCATCACTTCCTAGATGTAAATAACTAAATCTGACAATTTGAGGAGATTTCTTACAGTCTTAGGGAAAAGCCACAGCTGCCCCACTTTGCCTCCTGGATCACAAAAGATAAATCGTGTCTGGCAACTCCTTTATAAGGATTCCTTCAATGTAAAGCCCCGATGCTAATAGGTTACCTAGACAGAATAAGAAGGGAAGTGTACTTGTGGGAGTCTTGAGTAGTCTGATTAAGATATGATAGCCATATATTATTATGGAATTTTTTTAAAGTAAGGATTAATATAGTTTATCATCTGTATCTGGATAAATTTATGGCAGGCTGGTAAGAAAAAACTAAAGGCAAGGAAGATTGGAAGATCCATGGAGTGGTAAGAAAAGAATAAAGATCCAGAAACACGTGTTGTCCCAACCATACTCCAGCAGACACTGGCCCAAAACACCTGGGAATAAAGAGAGAAGGAAATGGGTTCTTTCTCAATTGTGTGAGAAGATAACAGTGAAGTTGAAGGCAATTGAATTAAGACTTGGAATAGTACTGTCCAAAGGACCTTTCTGTGAGGATGAAAATATTCTATATCTGTACTCTTCAGCAGTAGCCACTAGCCACATGTGGCTCTCTTGAGCACTTGAAATATATGCTTAAACATTATATTCTGAGGAGCAGAATTTTTAATTATATTTAATTTCGCTTAATTTAAATTTATTTATTTATTTTTAGTGGTAGGGTCTCTCTAGTACAGAGGTGTGATGTTAGCTCCCTGCAGCCTCAAAATCCTGGGGTCAGGCAATTCTCCCACTTCAGCCTAGTAGCTAAGATTACAGCTGCATGCCACCATACTCACCTAATTTTTGTAAATTTATTTTTATTTTTTAGAGATGGGGTCTTGCTGTGTTGCCCAGGCTTGTCTTGATCTCCTGGCCTCAAGCAGTCCTCTTGCCTGGGCCTCCCAAAGTACTGCGATTACAGGCGTGAGTCACTGTACCTGGCCTAATTCAAATTTAAGTAGCCACATGTGGATAGTAGCTATTGGATTGGACAGTGCAGCTCTACAAGTTGGTTGAATCTACAGGAATACCACCAGAGCATGAAACTGGCATAAGATGAGAGGTTTAGAGGCCAGAGTCTTTGTAGTCAAAACTCTTAAAGTCCATGAGACAACAAATGCCAAAGATCCTGTTTTAGAATTTATTTATTTATTTATTTATTTATTTATATTTTTTATTTTTTTATTTTTTGAAAGAAAGGAAAAGAGAGGAAAGAAAGTGAGAGTGAAAGAAAGAAAAAAAAAGAATGTACGAGAGAAAGAAAGAGGAAGAAAAATAGGGAGAGAGAACAGGATCCTTGTTCTACTGCCCGGGCTAGAATGCAGTCTGAAAGTGGGTATTAAAAACCTCTATTATGCCAGTAATTGTGTTTAACAATGGAGACAGGAAGGAATAAGAGATGAAAATAACAAACAAGCCGCCAACCAATATTTTATTTAAACCTGTGAAATGCTATGCAATTGCTGAGGAGTGATTTATTTCCAATGATGCGGTCACTTTTAAAACAGGTGTAATATGATACTGAGAAAAATGTATGTTTTGTGGATTTGGGGTGGAGAGT